>VYZP01062023.1:3278-74960 GCA_013400635.1 Hypocryptadius cinnamomeus | reverse complement strand
GTTTTTTGGGTTTTCCTTTTTTTTTTTTTTTTTTTCAGTAGCCTGCATTAAAGTTCTTTAAAGTGTTCTTTACAGCAGACATCTTGGGCTTGATTTTTTTTTTTTTTTGTGTTTGTAGAGCATCCAGTAGGGTTTTGCAAGCCCATCCCACTAAATGCTACAGCTTATAGACCTTGTCCTGCTAAAGCTTAGAGGTTATGATTTCCCTGAGTTTTGCCAAGACTCTGCTGGGCTGGGTCCAAAAGGTGAATTCAGACACCACCCTGCTTCTTTAGAACTTTGTTTCCAGCTTCAATCCTTGTGTTCTCTCCCCTCAGTCTAATTAAACCCCGCTGTAACAAATGCTGTGAAGCCAGCTGCCATGCTTTGGCAGGTAGCAAGCACAGGGCAGCAAAACCTCCAGCTAATCCATCCATGCTATGAAGTCATAAGAATCTTGTTAATTTTTAAAAAGCCCTTGATGCCCACTAATCCAAATCAATTTTAATTTCTTTCATAAAGTCATGCTTCCATTTAAGCTTCAGCTAAGAATTACAGCTAATTTGTTCGATTTTATAACAGTATAATTGAAAAAGTGATTTTAATGTCCTGGCAACCATATTCCCTTTCTTTGGTTGTTAATGAAAGAATCCATTAAAGTTAAATGATTTGGGCACAGATTCAAGTTGAATCGCCTGAATATTCTAGGGGAGTGTTTCTGACCATCTGCTGCTCTGTCATTGGCGTTTGTGTTGTAAATGGGACCGAGAGAAGGACTTCACAGGTCTTGTTCAAACCATTAAGCGTAAAATATCATTTTAATTTTCTGATCTCAATGTAAATAGTGGAAATACTCAGGAGAGTTGGGACTGCTCTGATCTGTGGGATCCTGAGCTCATAAGTATCGCT
Organism: Hypocryptadius cinnamomeus; assembly: GCA_013400635.1. Classification (NCBI taxonomy): domain Eukaryota; kingdom Metazoa; phylum Chordata; class Aves; order Passeriformes; family Zosteropidae; genus Hypocryptadius; species Hypocryptadius cinnamomeus. Next base: position 74,072 of record VYZP01062023.1, on the reverse strand, counting down.
GCTGAGCAGTGCTCCCACATCCTTTCCAGGGGATCTTGTGGCTGTTTGTATTGATTACAGTACATCGTTCAGCAGCAGGTTGTAAGTTCCTTTTAATGACAGGCAAGACAACTGGAAGTGGAGCCTGTGAAGGGGAAAGCACACGTGATGGAGAAGTGTTGTTCCCTCTGCCTGGAGTCACACTCGCCGTTTCCGTCTGGCTGCAAACGGAGCCATGCGTCCTAGGGAGGGTTGGTGAGCGTGAACAGACACAACTAATAAATTACAGCAGCTGTTGTCACTCCTGCCTCCTTTGCAGAGAGCCAGGGTGGGCGAGTTGGGACTCTGGGGCCAAGCTGGCACTCCAAGCACAAGCCTTGTACACCCAAGCAGGGGCAGAGTCAAAGGGCGTCTGTCCTTTCTCTGTGACATACTCTTCCTTCTTTGCTGCTGAGCTTTCCTGCTGTCCTTGGTGACATGCAACACGCCTGACATGCTGGGAAGCAAGATGGACAGTGAACCAGGCTGTGAAATTCAGTGGAGGTGCCCCTGACTCTCACTGGAAGTGGATGAGTCTTTGGGTGCACCATTAAAGCTGGAAGTGTGCCTGTCTTGCAATGTGAAAAGAAAGAAAATAAGATTACAGGTGGCTTGTTTCTTTGGAAATTGTGAAGTATAGCCCAAGTTTCTGGAGGTCTTTAAAATGAGAGAGAAGCAGGATGGGCTCTGTCTGCTTGCTCCACAGCTGTACACTGCATTTTGTGTGTAAAATTTTGAGTTACAAAGGCTAAAGAATTGTCTGGTAGAGAGGACAGGTTGTATTAGCTGGGAGGTTTGGCTGCTGGATTTGGACTTGGAGTGGGGACACTGTTTCATTCCTCTTCAACTTTTCTCAAGGTTTAGCATTGCTTATGTGCTTTTTTTTTTCTTTTTTTTTTTTAATACTGTCGGGTGGTGAGAACTTGACTGATAAAATATTCACTGCTGGAACTGAACTCTCTTCAATTTAATGTATTTATATTTGTATCTTTGGAATATGCAAAGCCATTAACCCAGGGGGAAAGAGCTACAAAACACTCTTAAACTGTAGCCCACAGGTGAAGGATTTTTGTGTATTTATTTGGCAATATTAGTTTCTGGTTAAGTGACTATTCCCAAGAGGGATGGTGCTGAAGCTTTGTGTCATACTGCATACTTCAAGCTTTCTCAGGCATGAAGAGATGAAAGTGTATCCTAAAAGTATGCTAAACTGAAACAGTTGAAGTATAAAAATAGGTAATGTTGTAACAGATCTTCTTTCAGACTCCTCTGTGTCCTTTGCAGATAAAGTGTATGTATGATGAAGTAAAATCAGGAACTTGTGCATCTCGCAAAAGCAAAATAACTGGGTTTCCTTTCCAACATCAGTGAAAAACGCAGGAAGTCATTATGTGTTTAAACGGGTGTTGGTGAGATCATGCAAATCCAAGGCAGTTGTTTTAGTCTACAAATCTCAGGCTTATTCAGCCTGGTCCCTCAGCAGCACAATTACAGTCACTGCAGCAAATGGGCCTTCTGATGTTAACACCAGCAGATAACAAAAATAGCATTTAATAACTTTCATTAGAGTTAGTGTTTCTAGGGCTTTGGGGCTTTGCTCTTTCAAATAATTTACATAATTTGCAGGTACAAGCTGCCGTGCCAGACTGTCCATCTGATTCTCTCTCTGATCAGAGCATATTAATGCACTTGTTTGATGGTCTGTTACCAATAATTACCTTGGATTGCATTAGGAGCATTTCCAGCATTGCAGCTGGTCTGTATTTTCCACTAAGTGTATTTCAGGGCCCAATTACAGGACTGTGATGTGTTATTGTTCCAGTGCACTTGTTCAAGCTTGTAATTTTAATGTGCCTCCACTGTAAATCTCTGAATGCAAACCCAGGACTCTGTCCTGAGTTCCCCACGCGTCCCGTGCTTGCAGCAGCTTCTGCAGGGATTGTCTCAGCATTCTTCACTGGCTTTTTAAGAAGGGAAAGATGAGGGCCAGGAGATGGACATTTCCTTGGAGATGTTTGTCGAGCGAAGCCTGAGGTTTGGTGCTCTGTGTTGTGGGTGTGGAGTGGCTGGGAAAGGCACAGCTCAGTCCTCCCTGGATCAGGCTGTGTGGGGATTGTGGAGAGGCTTTCAGGGATTTTAGTGTTTAAGTCACTTGGGCACTTTGAGCATCCTTCAGTGCAAGGGAGGTTCACATTTATATTGCTCTGCATGGGGCACCTCTCCCTGTTCCACTGTGAGATGCCATGGGGAGAAGAGCTGAAAAAGGCGGAGTTTAGCAAATCTGGATTTTGAAATTCTAGGCTTCCTTTGCCTTCAGAAACCCATCTGGGGTCAGAGGGGAGAAATGCGAACACTTAACCTTTGTGAAAGTCAAGCATTTTACTGTCATAATTGCCATTGATAATTCAATACAATGAATAAATTATTACTGCTATTGATTTGTTTCATCTTTCTGGACCATTTGTTACAGGGGATACATCAGAATAACACAGGTCTCAATGAGAAGGAACTCAGTCTTGAGAGCAGGTGTGGTGTTTGTTCCTATCTGTTAGGCATCATCTGTAGACAGATATTTGTGCAAATCTGATGCTTCTCTGGAAGCAGGAGAGCACTTAATCCTTTCTAGAAATGGGCTGGCATTTTACTAGGTTGGAGTTTCCAGGACTGTGTGGGCTGGTGGCTTTCTTGGTCTTGGGTGGCTGAAATGAACAGCTTCAGTTGACTTCAGTGTTAGGAGCATCTTCAAAAATACTTCCATGGAGACCTTTTCAGCTGTTCTATTTCCTTGGTGTTTTCCTTGGTGTATGTTGCATTTATACACAAAGGTATTCACTTCCCCATGTGAAAAAAATTAATTCAATCCCAGCCCAAACCAGCACATCTGTTTACTGTAATTACAGCTTTAGATGATATCATTATTTCCAGGTATGGCCCATAAACAGCTTTGCATGTGGTTTAGATGTTTCTTTCATGCCATCCCTTCTCTCTTTTGTTTTGAACTGGGGGATTTGAACAGGACAAAGGCCAGAGGCTCATGCCCAGCACTGGGGAGAGTTGCATGCTCCAACTTTCCCTGCCAGTGCTTATTCAGGGTCCAGATATGTGCCAGGACTTGAGGGGCACCAATGTGCACACAGGCCCAAGCTGGGGAGTGACCAGGACACTGTACATACACCATGGCTGCTGCTGGATGTGTGCAGGGTGTGAGGGGATTGCTCTTGGCACGGCCTCCTACCCAGCCCCTTGATGTGGGGACAATGTGACACTCTCTGCATGCTACCTCTTGCTGCCTGCAGTGCAGGGCTGGCACCCAGCTGCTCATGAAAGGCTGGGATCAGCTTAGTGACAGGGGATGATCTGAGAGTCCCTTGCTGCCAGCTGGATAAATACTCCTCCAGCAGTGGGAGATGCTGCATTATTAAATAAACCATCCAGGTTGCTTATATGCAGAATTAGGATAAGGTTGGCTTCCCACTGGTGAGCACTGCTCAGCACTGGAACTGCTCTGCTGTGCCTGGATATCAGGCATTAATAAAATGGTCTTTTCAGCAGCTCCGGAGATTAGTTTTAGGAGCCTTCTGTTCCAGAGAGGCTTAATGGGTGTTGAAGGTGTAACTTTCTTATTCCTGTTGCTATTACAAGGTGGAAAGTTCCAGTAACATCTGCTAACTAAGTAGGGAATGTAGGGATCTTGACCCTTCTGTCTCACAGGCCTCCTTACAGTTTAGTGGAAGAATGTTTTCTATTTTACTGGGCCGTGGGGAGGCTGAACAAGTGATGCACAAGGGGATTTTGGTGTCCAGCTCCTCTTTCAGCCTCCCATTCTGTAGGGATCATGGGAGTGGGGTGCTCCAAGCCCAGAGCTCCTCCGGTTCTGCTTTCAGTGCTGGTGTTGCCGAGCACCCAGCATGCAGACTGTCGGAGACCTTCCTCCAGATTTTTTTCTGGGTCACCACCTGCAAAGTGCAATTGCCCTAAAAACAGACTGAGACCAAGCTATTGACTTGTAATTGTCAATGCATAAAGTTTCCAAGAAGAAAGAGAGCTTTGTATGGCTTTAATGGGGACACACTGAAGTATAGTCAGTCTTTGAATTAGACAATGGGAACGTAAAGATTTTCTTCAGCTCCTAAGAGCCTCTGAAGAGCATCGGCAGAAGGTTACATTAAGCAGAACAATGGCACAGTAGTTGGCTTGCTGAGAGGTAGGAAAACCCTTTGGAAGGAGTAACTTCACTTTTCTTCAGTGCTGTTCGCTCCCAATTAAATAAGATTAATTGTGCTGTTGAGTTCCACGAGTTCAACATCCAAAATAAATACATAAATTAAGGAGGCGACAGTGCAGAGGCTCAAATGCAGTTTGAATTCCTGCCACCTCCTGTGGGATGTGGAGGGGAGAGAGGAGCCCTTTCCTCTTACTGCCTGATATCCCACAGAACACACACGACGACAGAGCGCTCTGCTCTCCTTGCCTGAGCCACTTTCTTGCTTCCGGGAAGGTTTTCTTTGGCTGGATCTCTGCAAGGTGCACAAGCCAGTTTCAAAGTGCCAGATGTGTGTGGAATAGGAAACATGCTGGCCGGGCTCCAGGCTGTGGGACCTGCAGCACAACAGCAGCTCCCCAGGAAAATCTCTGACTGCCAAGAACTAGAAGTGATGTCAGCTCTGGAAGTGTGTCAGATTAGAAACCCTTGTACTTTGCTCCCTGTGAAGTATTAATCTCCCAAGGCCTGTGCCGTAATGGGTCGTGTCTGGCTTGGCTCAGCTCTCTTTGTTTTGGGCTGGGAGTGTTGGAGGGGTTTCGCAGGAAGGCACTGGAGGCTCTCAGTGGTTTGGCTGCTTTGAGCTGGGTGTCCTTGAGCTGCTCCCAGGGCCTCACTCAGCTATGCCAAAGATGGGCCTCCCCTGCCCTGAAGTGAAGGTCTGAGCCTTGGAATTGTTGAGTGGGCTGGGCTTTGTAGGAGTGGTTGTGCCTTGGGATCTTGTGTGTGCCTAAATGTCTTTGGCTTTCCCCAGCTGAATGAATTTCTTGAAGAGAAGATAGAATTGATGGCGATGTGCTGTCAGTCTCACGGGCCTTGCTCAGGGGTTGTGGATCAGGTGATTTCAGCTGTGCTAGAAAAGGAACACAGATATGCCAGTGCACTAAATCCCTTTTGGTTTATACCTGAATGTTTTGTTTTCACAGTAATTACTAAACCACGACTCGTTCTCCTCTGCACAAAGCCATTTGTCTCCTGTTGAACAGTAACCTTTTATTTGCTCGTGCTGTGTAGCAGAGCTCAAGGACATGTTTACTAATGATAGCCAAAATTTCACCAGAACAAGCTTCTCCCTTGTCTAGGTTTTTCCACCTTGATTTAAGTGGTTAAACCTAAGGGAAGGGATGGGAAATAGCCTTATGTGCAAGGATACAAGTGGGGGTTTGTGCTGTTCTTAGTCATGGAGTGAAAGCTCCCAGTTCCATGGGTTTGGAGTACTGCATGTCCTGGATGTAAAACCACTGCTGTGAGGGTCTCACCTCTGCCCAAGTAATTGCATTGTCAGCAATCTGTCAGACCTTGCTGTGTTGCTCGCTTACACTTCACCTGCTTAGTTATAGATTTGAAATTAAAACCCAACAGAATCCGTTCTTTTTCCCCTTTACTCAGTGGTACACTGGGCTATTCCTGCCTCCCTTTGATGTTGGGGAGAGGAGATAATAAGAGTGGGGTTTGGCTGGATGCTGAGATGTGCGACTGGGGAAGGGCTGTTGGCTGGTTTAATGTGGATTTTCAGATGCCTGCCTTGGATCTGAACTCAGGCTGGCAGGGGCTGTGCTCCCATGGAGGGCAGAGGACAGCTTTGTGCCTTGAAGATTTGACGACCTTTGTTCATTTGAAACGCCCTGTTTTTTTATGCCACTCAACAGGAGACTTTTTAATTTACTTCTCTGGGCCTGGATGCCGGAGGTGGATGGATGGCTGATGGAAGTGAGGAAATAGATGGGAGAAAAAGCACATTTTCTCCTGGGCTGTTTTTATGCACAATATAGCCTAGGGGTTAACACACAGGGGAGAGTGAAAAAACCCTGCAGAGCCTGGGTCAGAAAATATAATTTTCATGGGAACAAAATGCTTTTAACTTGCTACATCAAAGTCCCTCCATTCCTGAGCATTCTCTGTGTTTGAATACATCTGCATTCCCCCAGAACTCTGTATGTGAATGCACAAGTATGTCATGTGTATCTTCATGTGAGTGTGTACTTGCACATACATTTAGGATCTGAAAGCTGTTACTGCCCACCTTGGAATAGCTCAGCAGCTGAAACTACTTCCAGCAGGAGTCAAAAACAAAAAGCTGTTTGGCTCCAAAGCACAGGTCTGTAGCTGGAACACCTGCCTAGGATGGATGAGTAAAAAGCCCTTCTGGCTCCTATCTTGGAAGCTCACCTTGACTTCATTACAACATCACCTCTGGCAGGTGAGAGGGTGGAGGTGTGCAGCAGGCTGCACGAGTGTGTGGCTCTCTGCTTATCGAGGGTCCTATCCATTTCTGTCACTACAGGATGAAGAATGGAGGTTGGAAATAGTCAGCAGCTTCTGTAAGCACTTAGCATTCCTGATTTCATTTGTCTTTGATCTCACTTGGACTAATTTTACTCTCTTCTGATCCCTTCCCTTGAAGGGGCTTTTATCTCATTGTCAGGCTTGCTAATTTAGTGTGGTGTTTTGAACCAAACCTCCTCCTACGTTTCCAGATCCTGGAAGGTATTTTTTCCTTAATCAGGAGGTGTTTATGCAGTTCTTTGAACATCTTGGGACAAAAGTCATACTGGGGCTTTTTGCAATGCCAGGTCTGCACTCTGGACCCTGCTGCTCAACCTCTGTATGTGCAAATGGCTTGTCACCAAAAACTTGCAGTATTTTGGGACCAGAAGGGCAGGAAGGAGGGCTGGATGATTCGGGACAGGTCAGAGCAGTCTGGTGTTGGGTGGGAACTTCATTTGCTCTGCTGGAGGCCTTCCCAGCAGGCTGTGTAGATAATAAACAAGGAGGGGTGGTCACACATGTTTGACCAACCAAGTAGAAGCTTGGATCCTGATAGATTTTGACTTTGGGGAAGAGAACTGTGTGATTTAGGGATATAGAAACATCACCACATGTTTTTGAAAAGCAAATACTTTTTTTTCTGTGATGGAAAGTATGTTCTGTTCTTATTCTGCTACAAGCAGGTTGAGTTGACTTTTTAAGGAGTTGACGTTTGAGAGGCTGATAATTGCTTCTTACTGTGGGAAGCTGCACTGCAGATCCCTTCTATATTCCTGGCTGTCCCCTCGCACTTCACCTTTGGAAGAGGAGGAGTATTTTCAGCAAAATGCCATTCTAATTACTGTCTGAAGAAACTAGAAAATAGGACAGATATACAGGCTGTTTTCCCAAGTGATGAACAGGAGCTTCTAAAGATGACAAATGTAAGAAAAGGCAAAGAATGAAGACTTTATCCAATAAAGTTTCAAATCTTTTGGAATAAGCTCTGAGTCACACAGCTCTGCCTTTGCCATAGCAGCCCTGCCTCCACAGAGGTGGTGTGTACACAGAGGCTGCCTGAGCCCTGGTGACATGCTGCCAGCAGCAGCTGCTACAGGGACATCCCTTCGGAGAAGTGTCTGTGCCACTGCTCCTCCATGGATGAGGATTCTCAGGGATGGGGGTTCTCATGACAGCATCTGAGCATGCCTCCTGTCCTGAGCTCAGCTGAGTTTTCTCCAGCTGTTAACCCTCTCCTGTGCTTGTCCATGTCACCTGCACAGCTGTTTGGTGTGCTAAATTTCTCACTACTCTTACAGTTTTTTAGTACCAGCTATCTTGCATGAAAGGCTTCCAGAGGCAGTGTCTTTCCAGTACATCCAGGGCAGCCTTTCAGCTTCATGTTCCCCTGGGAACCATCTATTGTCCTGGGGAACCATTGAGTTCTGTAGCTTGCTGCGATCCCCAAAGGACCAATCTGCCCTAGGAGACGTGAATGGGCAGAATTGCCCTACAGGAGGGCACTTGGTGACATTTGCCTGACCTGGACCTGCCAGGGCTGTGTTGGCTGACAAATCTAGGAATTCTATTGTGGTTTGTACACACTGGAGCTCAGGGGTGTCTGCTGCTTCTGCTTGTGCTTTCTCCCTGCAGAGTGTGAGATAGCAGCATGGTGGAAGCATCCATATGGGAAAACCCTAAATCCAGAGACTTGCAGGTAGCTCTGTGTTGGCAGTGGCTGCCCCTTTGTCACGGAGTACAGTGCCTGGCTGTTGTGCTGACTGTGACATGGGCATCTCTGTATCCTGCTGAATTCGTTTTCGGGAGATTGCCCCCTGGGTGTCCTAGTGAAGGTGACAAAGAGGGTCTGTTCTGTCCCATAACAATGGCAATCAGCAGGCAGGATTCTTGTGTGGCCTCCTCATCACTGAAGGGACAGAGCTGCCCAACACCAACTTCTAAGTGGTCGTTGTACAACCCAGCAGCAATGACAAACCTGACAAGTTCCCGTCCCCATGGGCACCGAAGTGGCCACACATGGGGACAGGGTTAGGCTCTTCTTTCCGGGGCACCTGCGGTTTCCAGCACACGCCTTGAAATAATTCCATCTCCCTGCATATGTAATTTTGCGTGTCATTGCCCCTAATTGCATGCTTAACACACACTCTTTTTAAAGTGCAGCCCTTTTATCAGCAGTAGGTAGTAGCAGGTTTAATAGGGTGTTTGAATTCCTATAAAATTAATCTGTAGCCTTCTGCGATAGGAGACGGGCAGGGAGCCATGTGGTTCATATCCAGTGTTGATAAACTTGTTATAGAGGCAGGAAACATTTCTGATTGGAGCAGTGACAAAATAATTTGGAGCAGAGCCATAAAAAGAGTGGATGGTGATGGTTTGAGCACAGCAGAGATTGAAATTGCTGGTGTGTGGAAGCAGCGCTGCCAGCTAACATTGACTTAGTGTCTCTGGAGAACTCTAACGGCAAATGCATTTTATTAATGGCAATATTCTTTTAGGAAATGCTGAGCATTGTTTCAGAGGTGGAGCCCCCTCGAGTACGTGGGTTTGGAAGTCGGCCAGACCAAGATCTGTTCAGCTGAGCTTGTTGCTGGTCACTGCTCTGGCCTCCGGCTGCAGCAGGAAGGTTGCCTAAGGGCACGTGCTGGGTACTGTCTGCTAACAATTGGAATATCCTTTCCTAGTGCAGAAAATGCATCCATCCGTTCTCGCTCTGGATTCACCTAGATGGGATAAAATGCTCAGAGACAGCAGGTCATGTTTTTAACTGTTCTTTTATTGTCTTTCCTTTGAAATGTGTTTCCCAGAACATGAACATCAGTGGGAGTTGTTGCTTTCCCAGCTGGACTTGAGCTAGACTGCCAGTAAGAGGGAGAGCTGCTCTAACTAGGTTGTGGTCATTGGCATTGGTGTGCCACATGGGGCTTGGATACTTTTCCTTGCACTTAATTGTCTTGTTTATTAGCCTCAGAGGAGGCTCTGATGTGCAGGTGAGAGGGGAGCCTGCCACAGGCAGCCGTTGAAGGTTGGGACCCTTACTGCATCTTCTGTGCTTGCTCTTACTGTTACCACCTCTTCACCTTCTTCCACCTGCTTTCTGCTTGAATCCAGCATGAAAACAAATGTAGACATGGAAACAGCAGTGGTGGCTGCTGGGCCCATTGAGAATGGCAGAAATGGTGCAGGTTGTACAGCCATAGGAATGGGGGATGGAGAATGCAGTGCACAGGAGCCATGGACTGTGCTGGTCTCCCAGCAGGGCTGAATTTCACCTGGTACCTCCAGCCATGGTTCCTTCACTGTGTAAAACTGGAATGTGATTAAATCAAGGAAAGTAACCCCCACTGCAACACTGTCTTTTCTTTGCAGGGAGGCTGTCAGAAGGGGATTCTCTGGAGCTGAGCTGTAGTGCTGGTCCTGCAAAGGTGATACTGGAGCCAAACCAAGTGGTGATTTTGGACTGTAACCTGACCCCTGTTGAGCAAGTGGTCAATATCACATGGAAGAAGAATGGGTTTCCATTAGTGGAGCAAGAACATCTCCATGTGCTTCCAAATGGATCGCTCTTCATCTCATCCCAGGCTGTGGCAAAGGACAGTAAATATCCCGAGAGGGATGGTGCTGAAGGCAATTACTCCTGCGTGTCTCACACCTCCCTAGGGACTGTCACCAGTCAAACAGCTGCAGTCAGATTTTCAAGTAAGTGTTCTGGGGGTTTTGTTCATTTTCTTTCCTTCCCCTCCTGGTACTTACACAGAAATCTGCTTCCCCAGGAGCTTGAGATAAAATGTCTGTGAAATAAAATCATAATAATGATGTGTAGATGGGACTGGGAATAGGCCACAAGCAATAAGCAGTGGTGTCTTTCTGTTATCCCACTGTTAACATCCTCTGTAACTCTCCCAGGTAAGTGCCATCAGCTATGAATTAAAAACAGGACCCTCCTCTCTCCAAAAGACAGTGCTTGTTTTTGCAGAGAACTTCAGAGCCCTGAGTGCAGCACCCTGTGCTTGGAGAGGTGGCTGTGGGGGGGGGGGTCTGGCTGTGGCAGCTTGTGAGGTGAATATCTCTTTGTATGGAAGAGATGAAAGAAAGGGTTCTTCAGGGCAGTTTTTGTTTGGATCGAGAAGGATACTCCAAGATCTGAACTGCTGAATCTCTGCACAGAGTTCAAGAATAAAATTCCTTTCTATTCAGGCTTGGCTCCTGGGGGCTATTTTGAGTGAGTGGAAATAAGTGATTCCTTGACCTGCCAAATAGGTGAGGCTAGAAAATAATGCAAATACAGTAACATTTCTCTCTAGTACAGTGACTTGTGTATGTTAAATGTTGCTGAAAACAGCTGCACAGGCACACCATGGGAGTTGTGGGGGGTGAAGGTGCAGAGATAATGTCCTGACACCCCCTTTACATTGGAGTGTTTTTAGGCTTTGGTACCACAGACAGGGCCATCCAGGTTTGGCCAAGTGAGTGTTTCAGTCTGTGAGCACTGTGCTATAGAAACCAGAACTCTGGTGAAGCTTTGCCAGAGGAGGGGAAAATCTTTGACCTTTGCAACATGTCCTCCTTTTCTGCTCAGACAATGTTTAGCATGCAGTCAGGGATTCTGCACCCAGGTATTGTTTGGGAGGAACTGTCATTAGTCCAGATGGATTTATTTAGGTTCTCCTGCCTCAGTCCCAGACAGCCTGAGTTAGGATGTATTTATTCCCTTTTAGGGATGGCTTATGTTGAAGTGTGTGCTGTGTCTCTTGCCTGGTGGCAATGGGCTGTGTCTCTTTTATGGTCCTGGGTTTATTGTTTGGTGTCTTACGAGTTAGAACAGTGGAGACATCTCAAAATGGGGAGGCTGACTTAAATTGCCCTTCTCTCCTCCTGGATTTTTCCAGAGGAGTATAAATGGCTGATGCCTCTCTCCATCCTCTTCTGTGTTTGTCCCAGAAATGGGAGATTTCAGGTGAACATTTTCCTTGTGTGTACTTGTATGTCTCCTTTTATTACCATGTGCACAGGAAAAATGCTGCTTCCGTGGCACACACATGCACCTGACATAACATATCCATTTCTGAGCAGGGAGCAGCGAGAGAATTGATTCATGAAACGCATCTCTCGCTTCGATTTGTTCCGAGGGTTGGGCAAAAGCACTTGCTCCATTAGCATTCAGCTGGAGCAAGTGAGGATTGTAAAGGCTTGGGTTTTTTCATTTTTTCCCCTGCCTCTGAACACGGTCTATCCAAAGCTGGATGGAGTGGATGGACTTATTCTTTGTGCTGATTGCCTTGGGGACTGCTAATCAGGACAGGGCAGTAGAAGAAAACCTGTTCAGCAGGTGGGGTGTGTTATTCCTGCCATGAGCTTGACCTGCAGGTCCTTTCCTTCCCTAGAATGGGGTTCCCATGCAGGGCTGTGGCAGTGATGGCCATGGCAAATGGGGAGAAGAAAGGCTGTGAGGGCTCGTGTGTGCCTGTTAAACAAGCAGCTGCTCGGGCTGATAAATTGGGTTTGCAGGTTTTCCTCAGCCCCACGTGCTCCCACATGGAAATTACTGTAGTTGTGGGAAGGTGTAGCTTTCTACCTGTTAATAGCTACATTGATGAAGATTTGTTAAAGCTTTTAATTTAGCTTAAACATTTTGTGCAAGGGAGGTTGTAGAAAATTACAGTAATTGTGACTGTCAGATGAAGACGTTTGCTGTGCCTGGAGGGAATGGGCCAGCATTGCGTGGCTGCTGGCAGGGAGCACTGGAGAGGTTTGGAGTGTTCCTGCACCTGGAGGGACAGGCCACAGCAGGAACCAGCACACAGGATCTCTCATCATCCTCTCTCCACACGGACAGTGTGTCTTCTCTGTGGCGCCCTGCATGTCTGGGATTTGAGAAATGGCAGACTAGGATTTGTTCTTACTTTAAGGATTTGTTTTATAGATTTTATCCTGTTTATTTTGTGAATTAGGGGCATAGGTGAGTGAAGGCCAGGGACTGTAGGCAGAGCCATGCCGGGCAGAACTTCCTGTAGATGAATGCACAGGCTCTGGACCATCCATGACTTTAAATGTAGCTTTAGATGCTGTTTTGGGTAGGTGGTGGCTCCTGTGGAGAGCAGGAGCAATCCTGTGCTGCCATATGGCCCTGCAGACGAGTGCTGTGCTGGCTTTGCCTGCGCTGTGCCGGGGGGGCCATGACAAATTGCTCCCACGGCTTTCTTAGCGTGTTCCCCTTCCACCCCCGGCCTGTTCAGAGGTGACTGGTTCAGAGAGGGGTAGCTTGCGGGGGGGTGGGTATGTGGTCTGAGTGGGGGCTGATATTGCCCTCACCTTGGAAATACCTCCTAATAATTGTAGAAGGCACGCAGAGAGTCTGGGGGCAAAGCGCTGTGGGAGAGAGCAGCGAGCCCCTTTCAGAAGGCTGAATTCCTTGCATAGACTGCATTTTCTGCCTGGGGTGTAGTGTTGCTGGCTGGCAGCCTTTCCAAGCCCACAGCCTCCTGCACGGATCACGCCGCTGGGAGAGGGGGAGGGTGCTGTGTTTCACCATCCTGCAGTCACCCCTGGGCTCAGGGCTAAAAGCCTTGGCACACACGGCTTGGCTGCATCTGGATTTAACATGTCAGTGGGGAGGGAGCTGCCTGCCCCACTCCTGGAGGTGCAGAGCCCAGTGCTTCGGCTGTCACTGAGGGCAATTTGCTGTAATGCTCTTCACCTTCTCACCTGCAGTGGGTAATTTTTACTGAGTGGCCTATTAAGGTGTTCAGGATAATCAGTGCAATGGGGCTGGGAGGTTTTGTGGCTCAGGATGGCTTTGCAAGCTAAACCTTAGCTGAGAAGTTGAAAATAATGTGTCGTCTTTGCCTTTTCCCCTCCAGCATCTCCTTTCGCTGCCTCCCTGTGGGAAAACCTCTCACTTTGCAGCACTTCTGCAGCAGCAGAATTCTTCTGCCCAGAATTTGTTGTTGGGAGGAGAACAGCCCCTCCAAGGATCCTGTGGCCCCAGGGTGAGAAGTGTGTTGGAGCCTATCCTGCACTTGCTGTGACCTGCACGCACGTCCGTGCAGCGTGTCCAAGTGACAGGACCTGCTCTCCAGTCCTCTCCTCCCTTGCCTGATTCTTTTCCCTCCCAGCACCAGCTGTTTGCAGCACAGCTCTGAGTTGCACTAGAGGTGCTGTACGTGTTCTGCCTTATCCATTCCACCCTGGTACTCCTGAGAATGAGAGAGGAGGAACACAAGGGATCACAGCGTGCTGTGGTGTTGGCCCCAAGCTGGTGCAGATGCTTGTGGAGCAGTGATGAGCCCAGCCAGCAAGTCTGTCTCTGCCTGACCCTTTCAGGACTGATGTCCAGGGGTCTTGCTCAGTTCTGCATCAAAGGAACTTTTTCACTTCTCTTGCTTTGATTTGGGCGTTTCTGTGCTCAAAAGATCCCAGTTGAAGTTCCCTGTCCTCTCCTTCATGGAGGACTCTGCAGGCTGCTTCTTTCAGAGCTTGCAGGGGTGATTTTTTCCGGCCCATCCCTGTCCACACTATCCCTAACCTTGTGCTGTGAAAGGAATATGATGGAGCTGCTCAGCCTCTGAAGCCCACCCCACTCTGAAGAGTTCTGAGGCAGTTTGCTGGGCTTTGCTGTGGTAGAACCCCCAGCTCCCACGGAGCTCTCAGCCTGCCATGGCTTTGCCAGGAGCTGTGACTCCCCTTGGGAAGCGTGGCTGTTCCTGTGTGCTCCGAGCAAGAGGGACACCATGCTCCCTAATCAGGGTCGCTGTTTGGTCACACTCCTCCACATCCTACTGAGGTTCTGTCAGGGATGCTTTTCTTGGCTTTTGAAGAGCCATTCCAGCACAGTGAGCATATAGGGCTGGGTGGAGGTGAAGGGCAGGATTTGGTTCTCAGCTGGGAATTTAAAACTTGCAGTACCAGGTCTGGCAGGTGATAGCCACGAATAACCAGGACAGGTTATTGCCTGGTAAGCCAGGGAGCCCAGAAGGCTCTGTCACCTTTTGTACACCAAGATGATGTCACTTAATAATGAACAGCAGAAGGACCTGTGACACTGCATGAGATGGAGGAAACAGAAATGCTACCAAATTTCATTTTTTAGGATTCCTGCCTCCTATCATGATCTTCCTGAGTACATGGCCCTCCAGAGCCTGCCAACATATTCTCATTGACACCTGTAGGATGAGAAGAGAATAATGGGAAAGAGGATTAAGGGTATCTGCTGTCAGGAGAAGCTTGTTTTGATGGTGCCATCCTGAATATGCACTGGCATTTGATGGATTTTCTTTTAAACTCTTGGATTCAGCAAGTTTTATTAACATGAGCTTAAAAGGTTTTTTAATTTGTAGAAATTACTCTGTGGTGAAGTGGTCTGCAGTGTATATTTGAGAATACTAAACCAGTTGGCTGAATTAAGGCCTTACATATTAATGTATTTTTCAGATTTTTCCAGGAAAACATTTTTTATTCCATTTGTATTGAATTGAAAAACTAAACGTGGCAGACAGCTGGTGGGAGAATTTGGTCTGTAGCTGCTGTGGAGAGCAATGAGTTGCTTGAAACACGTGATAACTATTTAAATTAAAGAAAAACACTAATGACAGCTGAGAATATGCCGAGGTTAAAATGGGTCATGCAAAAGCATTTCATTTTCCCAACTGTACATACTTTCTCAAGCTCACACTGCAATAAGGCATGTATATGTGTGCATGGATGTTTGTGTGTGTGAGAGATGCAAAGAAAAACTTCAAGTTTGGAGTCCTACAAAATCCAAAGCAATGATGGATGTTCTTGGAAAGCGGTGGTGAGACAAGCACATGATTGTGTTGGAGGGCCAGGAGGTCACTCGGGGTCCTTCTGAGCACAGTGCTGTGCTCAGCCCAGTATTCAAGTGTGGTTTTTTGGCTGAAATTTATGTTTCTTGTTCCACGTTTGGGGTTTCTGGCACTTGTGTTAGAGCATTGTTGGATGGGTTTGTCCAGCAGGGTGGGTTTCACAGCAAAGACAGTTTAACAGAGATGGATAAAGCAGAAGCCAGTTCTTCTGGGGGCTTTCTGCCCCCATCCAGGAGCCTGCATGAATATTAAAAACTTTGCCTGTGACTGAGATGCCTTCGGGTTATGCTGTTGGTAGGACAGATGCTGCCAGCCCTGGGGGAGGATATCTGCTGCAGGGTTTTGCTGTGTGCATGGAAAGGTTGGAAGATGAGGCAGCTGTGGATTGTGGTCCAAGAGCAATTCCAAACCTTAGTGCTTTGTCTCTAAAGCAGTTCAGCCTCTTTACTATGGAAAGACATACGTAGGGAGAGGTGAGCCTTGGAGAGCAAACAAGTATCCTGACATGTATGAAATCCATCCTCCTCTTAGCAGGGTGTCTGGATCCCCTTGGCTGCCTCCCATCTGCTTGAGTAGGATGAAGTTGTTTTTTGCAGATAGGAGAAGGAGGGTCAAAACTCTTATGGGCTCTGCCTCTGGTCTCCAGCACTGCCAGTCTATGGGCAGTTGTTTTGTGTAACTTGACATCTGGCTTGTTCTTCCTCTTGCCTTGTTTTAATTTCCTGTGGCTGCAGGAATGCTACAAGGCAAGGGGTAAATTCTCATCTCTGGGATTGTGGCATTTCCCCTCTGTTTCTCATTCTGTGTCCTTCCCAAATGGAGCAAGTGAACATACAAGGAAGCAATTTAGGAAGGTAACTGCTGAAGCTGCCAAATTGCCTGTCTTTCTCTCACACTGTTGCCTTAAGGTAGAAAATGAGGCAAGAAGCAAATTTACACATTGAAACCTTTCAGTTACTGTTGTTAGGGTTGCTGAGGGTCTGTAGGAGCACAGGAAAGCGAGGAATTACATTTCAGGCTGTCTTCAGGAGAGAAGAGCCTTTCTCTTAGCTCATACATCATAACAGGTTTGCATTTCTCAGCAGAAACACTGAGTTATTAACTTTCCTTACCTTCTTCTTTCCCCAGCATTATCACGCTTTTTCCAGCAGCCGGAGTCGCAGACAGTGGAAGAAAATGGCATGGCCCGGTTTGAGTGCCGGATCGAGGGGCTGCCCTCCCCTGTCATCACCTGGGAGAAGGACCACGAAGCTGTTCCAGCAGAACCCAGGTGATTCCCTGCTTGCTTTCTCGGGTCAGCTTGAAAAAGAGCAAAGCAAAACCTGACCATTTAGGATGTGGAAATTGTTCTGTAAAATGGTAGAATGACCAGAGAGGTGATAGACAGGTGATAGAGAGGTGATATCAGGTTTGGACCTGATAACTAAGTGATATAAGAGGAGATATTCAAGGGACTGAGGAAGAAAGGTTGATAAACATTTAAATGAAATGAACTTTCCCCCATATATTCAAACCACAAGGAAAAACAACTCTTGATATTGTGCTAGTCATTACAGTGCTGAACCTGCACCCTACAAAGGCCTGTGTGTGCCCAGGATGGGGCATGGCAAGGCATGGACTCCTTTGGCTTGTCCTCTTGTGTGAAATGACGTGGAATTCTTTGGGTTATTGGGGCCTGGGGTGAGGAGTATTGACCTGGGCGTACCCAGCTGAACTCCATTATGTGGATTTTCTTTGATTTTGGTTGTGGTTTTAATGGGAGGCCTTTCCCTTTGTCTTACTCCCGTGTTTAGACACCATCTAGTAAAAGATGCTGAATTTTCTTTTTCTGGAGAAAAGAGGAGAGTCCTAAAGCACGATACTTTTTCCTTCATGAAAGTCAGTTACAGAGGAGGGGATAAACCATTAGCTGCCTGGCTGTTTGTCTGTAGGCATCACTTCTGCAGGGGATCAGTAACTGAATTGTCCTTTAGTTCTTAAAAACTCCTTTTCTGTTCTTCAGAAGGAGGTGTTTCCCTCTTTGGGAAGTTAATCCAAGTGGAAGTAGAGGAAAAAAAGAGGGGGGTGTTGGGGGGGAAGTTTAGAAATACTTTTGAAGCAGTGACTGTTTTTATAAGAATACCCACTTATATCCTTGAGTCTGGAGTGTGGCATCTAAAAGTACATAGGAGGCTGTTGAGAAAAAAATTAATAAAAAAGGAAGGGAAAAAACCCCCAGAAAATAAGGGATTGCAGGGAGAAGTGTGTCATAGATACAATGGCTTTTTAATGAGACAGCTCGATGGATATTGTGAAATTACTTGCTCAGAGATTGCTTTCATCATGGGCAGCCTGAAAATTGTTTTCCTTGTAAAAGCTAGGCCATAATCTCTGTCTGCAGATCTTGCTTTTTAAATCATGTTCTAGCTAATATGCTTTTTCAGAAGGATTTGCTTTTTTTGTTGTTGTCTAGTTGTTGTTGGATTTAATATAACCGGCTTTCGAAGGAATTAAGCGAATTCCAGGAAATGTTGGCTGCCAACCAGAGCTCTGTTATCCTCCCTGCATTGTGCCTAAGGACGGGATGTCAGGCTGGCCTGATTACTGTGGGCTCCCTCCTGTGCACACTTGGGATGAGCCTGTGAAAATGGAACCCTTTGGCTGGGCAGGTGTGATCATCAGGGTGATGATTTCATACTCCAGAATAGCGGGGCTGGGAGGGTGTGCAAAATCAGGCTCAGGAACTGGAGGTACAGCCCTGGAGTAGTGCTACTACATCAGTGTTTGTGATTTAAGAGGGATAGAATAATCATGTTAAACTCACATTGCTTTAACCTTTTCTTGCTTTTCCTTTTCCTCTTTTCTTCCTTTTCCCCTCTTTTTAACTCTTCCCCTTCCACTTTCTTTGTTGTTCTTACCTTTGGGCACTCTTTTCAGTCTTTTCCCCCTGGATGCAGGTTCTAGCATGGTGCCACCTCAAAGGTACTGAGAGCTGATCTTAAAAAAGTATTTAAACAACCTAAAGGGTACCAAAGTGCTGACTGGTGTTTTTTTGGAATACCTTCCCTGCCCCACTCTTCAGGACAAAAGTCTAAATTACCTACGTGAGTAAGGCACAGATTATTTTGCAGTTCTGGCTCTGAAGCACATTGAGTAAACAGTCTTAAATCTGCAGCAGCTGCTGAAAGGTGGCCCACAAGGATTTCTCTAGATTGCAGTTGATTTGGGGTGTGTGCAACATCTCTTGGCATAATCTCTGGTTTAGGTGCTGGCTGGGTTTCACATCAGGCTCCAAAATTCTGTTTATTTTCTCTAGAGCCAAGATGAGCACTTGCTGGGAACTGGAGGTCTTTGGAGGTCTGCACAGCAAATCCATAACCTACAGACCACATGCTCTGCAATCACAGTATATTTTTCCACATTTTGGCTAAGTGAGGGTTTTATCTGTGTAGAGTTTATTTCTGTGCTGTGTCAGGAATGCCTTGACGTGGCTCATGTTCGTGTAGAGGACTCTGGAGCTGTGAGCAAAAGAGCTTCCAAAATGAGCCTACAACAGAGCTGCAGGTTCCTCACTGTATTCAGGACAGCTTTGGGCTGTCCTAGGCACCTTCAAAGGCTGAAGGCAGGATGTGCTGGCAATTTACTAGGGAGAAGGTAAGAAAGGGAATAGGGCTGTTAATGCTAGGATATTCTCTGAGTGTAGGGTTGCAGGGTTTGGGCACAAGGCAGTGGCACTTGATTTCAGCTCTTGGGCACTGCCCTGGTGAGCAGCCCTGAGCCCCTCAGTGCTGTCAGGGAGGGGAAGAGCTCTGTGGGTGTGCCCTGTTGTTCTTGCTGCCTTTGGAACCGTGGTAGCTGGCCCTGCTCTGAGTGTGCTGTCCTTCAGTGTAATCCAGGTGGGGGCTTGCCTTTCGCCCCCATTGAGGCAAGATTCTCTGAGATCCTGACACTGCAGCTATCAATAGAAAAACTCCTGGGACTGCCAAGGTTCCAGTGTTTCTGTTGCTTCCAGGGCCTTTGTCTGTCTGTCCTTTAGTTTTTGTTTCCTGCCTAATCCTTGATGAAGGTGAGCGGACAAAAAGATTTGCGCTTTACGTGGAAGAAAAGCACTGACAACCGTCTGCTCTGAGTCATCAGGCAAATTTCCTTGCAGGGAGCCTGGGGATGGAGCAAATGCCCTTGCAGGCTGCCTAAAGGCTTCTAGTTCAGGGCTGCTGGACCCTGAGGAGCTGGAGGCTTTGAGAGCAGCTGGGAGAAATGGTGGATAGAGAAATCCTGCTTTTCTTCCCTGCTTGCTTCCCCAGCAGCGTGATCTTCACCACTGCCATATTTTCCCAACAGGATGTACTGCACTGAGTAGATCTCTACCACTGGTACTGAGGGGACTGTCTTGAACTCTTTTGATGATGTCTCCCCATTCAACTCCCTTGTTTCCAGCTCCTGCTCTCTTTAGAGACACAGTGGCTTGTTTTGTGCCCTCAAGAGAAGCTGGGTCCTGAATGCCCTGGTATAGTGACCCTGCTGTGGAAGAAAAAAGGCAGAGACCAGAGGTCTGTCCTAGCCTCAGTGAATCTGTGATACATCACTGAAGTGTCTTTTTGTGGCTGGGAGATGCCTTGCCTGGTGTTTGAAATATGTTGATATTAATTACAGACTCAAATAGCAGATGCACGACAAAAATAAATATTATCGCAGTGGGAGGCTTTCCCTCCACGGAGCTGAGAGGATGCAAATATTTGTCATCCTTCTCCCGTGTCCTGATGAGGCATCCTGATGAGGGCTTTTGGGTATCACCTCCTCTAAGGTCTTTTGGAGCTTGATCCTGAGCAAAATGCCTTTGTAAGTAGCAGGAATGTGGCTTTAAGGATGTAAGGCATTGCTTTTGTGTACGTGGAAAGCTTCAGCCAGAGTGTCCATGAATCAGGCTGTAGGATTGTTTCAGTGGAGACATAATGGTCACTGGAGGAGCTCTTGTAGCTCTTCCTTCTTCATCACCTGTAAAGAGGACAAGACATGATGAGCTCAACTGCAGTAGCTGAGCGATGCAAGACTCACAGCAGGGATATTTGTCTCTGGAAAAGACTGCTTAGGGCAAGGGAGGTGTTTCCATGAGTGCAGATTTAGGATAAATGTCTGCAGGAGCAGGCATGCTGTTGTGGCCATAGCTTGAATGCAGGATGAGTGACCTGTCTCATGGTCTTCCTGGCTCCATGATCCTCGCTCATGGCACTCCAGCTGTCTCAGCACCTGGAGAACCACAGTTTGACTTACTGTGATCTTTGTGGATGGCAGGACTGGCATTCATGGTTATAACTTGCCTTTGTGCTGTTCCTGTGGAATAGCTGCCATCCCTCCCCTTAGCAATTGCCTTTGAATGTGTCCTCTTCATAATGAAGACTGATAACCCAGAGCTGCTTGTCAAACCTCGGCAGCTCTGTTTATAGAGGCTTGCAATTAAAAATGGATCTCATATATAATTAAAAAGGATCACGTAGGCTTTGCGCCTTGCATTCAAGAATAAAGAGGCTGCCATCTAGGAATCCAGGCAGAAAATGGAGATGCTGACAGCCCGCTCCTACTTTTATGCTAATTGCTAATCATCTGCTTTGTTCAGTGTAATGCAGCAAGGATTGTGTTCATGTCGTGAGCAATGTAGCCATTTCACTCTGTGGAAGTGTTTCCCAGTAGCATCCCATGGGCAAATCAGAGGATACTGATTGCCCAGCTGTGAGTTTGTCACCTTGTGAAAGCCAGAAACTTGTGGAAGAAGGAAAGGAGCTACCACAACCCAGAAATTATGCAGGTTCTGGTGGCTGTGTCGTGGCTGCTTTGGCCCATGGAGGTGCAGCTGTGCATCAGCTGGTCCCTTTTCATGTACTTGAGGTGCAGTAAGAAAAAGATGATGTTCAGACTTCTTTGCAGTGTGTTTTTGTTTGACAACCAAACCTTTGTAAAAAGCAAGTGCTGAAAATGGCTGTAGCATGTGCTCGAGCTTGGGGACATCTACAAATGTGTATGTAGAAATGTATGGAGTTGGTTTGTACTAGCCAGTTGGTTTGTGTCAGCAAAGTCCTGTTAGTCTGGTCTTCCAAAAGCAGCTTTTGCATTTGGAAGACTCTGAGGTGATGGATAGGTCTGTACCTGCTGCTTTTTGAGATCCACGGGTTGGGTTGCTCAGAGGTTGCCTGATCCCATTCTGCTGTCATTACCAGGACCTGCACATGAGAGGTTTTTGAGGAGAAAAGGAAGGGATAAAAGGGCTTTGGGGTGATTGATGTCTGGGGTAAGGCATAGCCTGTCTCACACTCTTCCTTTTGGTTACTCAGGTTTATAACTCTTCCCAATGGTGTCCTCCAAATCGTGGATGTGCAGGAGAGCGATGCTGGGATTTACCACTGCGTGGCAACCAACGCTGCCCAAAAGCGCTACAGCAACGATGCCGCCCTCAGCGTGGTGAAAGGTGAGGTGCTGCCAGCAGCCTCTTGGGCTAGGTACAGGTCTGCCAGGTAATCATTGTGTGGGTGGGGGACCTGGGCTCAAATACCAGTGATCATCTCCCCTCCTGATGTGGCTCTGCACGTGGCCAGCTTTGGTTCAAACTTGCAGAGAAGCATTTCATGAAAGGTTTCTTTTTGCTGGTGATGGGATAAGGGGACTGTGTTGGGAGGACTCCTTTGTGCTCTGGGGTGATTAGAAGGGATGAGGCAGCCCATTTGCTCCTTGAGGAGGGCACCATTTTTGGTGGTGTTCTCTGCAGTGGCATTGGATAGCAAGAGAAGCAAGGGCATGGACAGACAAAGGTGCTTCCCAGACAAGCGAGAGAAATAGCTGGAGGCTGGAGTAGCTGGAAGGACTGTGTTTATCCAGGCTGCCCAGCACAGTCCAGAGGAGGCTGAGCACAGTGACATCCAACTTGTGTTTTGTGTCCTTATTGCTGGTGCTCTGCTGAGTTCCAGAGATTTTTATGTGGTATTTGGGAACAGCCCTAGCTGGGATTTCTCATGGCCATACAGGCCTTTGGAGCAAAGCTTCGGGTGTGAGCTGTCCTTCACCTCCTAGTCTGGGCCTCAGCCTCTGAGTGCATTTTGGTTTCTAAGCCAAGAGTGCAGTGGGCAAGTCTGGACATGAGGACAAAGCTGAGAGCATGAGTGCAGTGGGGGTCTCCAGGCTCCAGCATCCTTCCCAGCATGCCTGGCTGCCTCCCCAGTTTCGTATCATCCCTGTCCTGCAAATGGACAAACTCACCAGGGCTGGGAGTCTGGCTGAGCTGTCCCTTCTCTTGGGACAGTGCCCCTTGCCACATCTGTCTCCTGTTCGTGCTGACCCCGGTGTATCTTGCAGGCAGCTTTAACCTTGAAAGCTCTGAAATCCTTCCCAGCCCCTTTCATCTTTGTTTAGGATTGTGTTGCTTGGCATTCTGCTCCCAATGTATTTTCCCAGCAATGGCTTTGCTGTTCATCCATCAGCAGGGAGCGTAATTAACTGTGGAGCCTGAGAACACACCTCTGATCAATGGATTGTGTCATGGAGGTAATCTGGGTGGAATCTGCAGAGAATTCGTGAGCGGTTGAATGCTCTGTATCTAATTGCCAGCCCCTGCCAGATCCTCTGTGTGTTTAATGAAGCTCAGAGCTGAGGGGAGCGCTTCCTATGGGCAGTTCCATGCTCCAGAGACAGCTCCTGTGTTGGCTCTGGTGTGCTATTGATAACTAATATCGATCAAGCTGCAAAGGTGAATTTGATGTCCTTGGCATCATAACTCATTCTGCATAATTGCATCTTGTAGCTCTGCAATGTTTAATCTGCTTTGCAAATGGAGGCAATGGAAGAGGTTAAATGGGAAGCGTTCCTTCTGGAGCACCAGCCGGCCCGAGCAGATTTCTGCCTGGAGTTCTCACCCAAATCTCTCTTCTGCAGCACCACACCACCCGCTGGCTGCTAAAACAAATATGTGAGGTTGAGTTTTTCACCAGATTGAGCTGATAGTGATGAAAAACATGCCTGTTAAATCTCTGGGGTTTTTTATAATTGGGGAGAAGTATCTCTGAGACAGATGGGAAACTGCAGTGACCTGTGCAGGCTGTAAACTCCTCCATGAGTGACTGGCATGGTATTGATCCTTTTTTGTTTCAGCACTTCACCATCAGAGCACATTTTTGGATGCCTGGACTGGCTTGAGGAGTCTTTTCCTCCCTGTTCAGAAGCAGCTGATAATAGTTGGAGTGAACTGGTCATGCAGAAATCCTTTCCTGATTGTGAAAAATAAAACCAAACTAAACCAAAACAAAGAATTCTAGGGGAAAAAAAAAACCCAAAATAAAGTGAAAGACAGACAACAAAAGAACAATAGACTGAAGTACAGTTATTTAGTGTTGAATATTTGGAAATTTCAGGGACCAAACTCCTGTGTGTCTGCAGACAGGAGCAACTAAATTGCTTCTTCCCTCCCTGCTCCTGGCAAGGGACTCCTTTGTGCCAAGATAAGGTGACAGTCCAGCCTTTCAGTCCCACTGCACTGCCAGGGCCCCTGGAAAAGGTTTGTGCAGTGGGACCTTGTGTCTCCTTACCTCCTGTCCCACTGGCAGTGCTGTGTTATGATGCTGGAGGCTGTGCTCCTGGTAGATTTTGGGGTCTTGCTGGTGATAATGCAAATGCTTCCAGAGATCAGGTCTGGGAACATTTTGTGTTCATGCCTCTGCCTTCCAGACAGGGCTGGATTTGAACGAGCTGTGCATAGCAAAAGAATCAGTTTCCCTATAGCTCTTCTGCCCATTTGTCCTATTCTTCCCCCCTCCCTCCCTGTTCCTTATACAATGTCTGGGAATTGTTCCTTCTCCCTTATTAAACGCCTTTTCCCAGTAAAAACAGCAATTAACATGACCCCTTCTGTCATATCTGCACAGTCTAAAAACCCCAAAAGTGTCATTTCCCTGGGCAGTGTGACTTCCTGTCCTGGGGGGAATTTGGGCTGTGCTGTGTGTCCGTGGCTGAGCACATGCTGGCCGTGGCCATGCAGGGCAGGAGCGGCGGGCTGCAGATGTTTTGGCTGTGCAAACTTCATGGTGCAAATTTCCAGACCTTCCCTGGGGAAGCGGCGTTTGGAGCTGGAAGGGAGGAGAGCAGACAGGACAGCGGGATACAGTCACGCAGCTCTGAAACAGAGCCTGCTGCTGAAACAGGGATAGCTTGGGTTTTCCCCTTGGATCTCCACTGCTTCCCAGTGGATGGAGTGCCAAACACATCTGGCAGCTCTGTCCCTTCACCCCTCACCTGGACAGGTGACGAATGAACCCTGTGCCTCTCTCTGCCAAAAAGGGCATTAGGAGCTGGCTGTGGGATGCTTTCCCAGGCCCTGGCTGTGCATGCTGCCTTTCCTTGGGGTCAGCTGTGTCTTGTTCCTTGTAGCTCCTTTTTCTGGAAGCAGGCTCTGGAGCCCTACTCTGAACTTGTAGATAAAGAACTAATTCCTTGTGTGTCCTGGTCGTGTTCCCAGGTTCTTGACATACACACAGAAGTGTTGCCATGCTTCATAAAGCAGCTCTCAAAGAAGAGTAGCAGAAGGGCTTGGGGAACATGACGTGTGGTCTCAGCAGGTCACTTTGCCTGTCACTTCGCTTTCCCCCTCCGTGTCATGCACACGCCTCCTCTTTGTGTGTTTTCATGGGAATAGGGACTCCCTCTTGCTGTGTGTTTGCCCCACAACTGGCACAATGTAGCACAAATAACAGTCAGAAGCTGTGCTGCTGCAAAACCAGTAGATTTTTACAAAGATTTGATCTATTCTGTTTTCAAATATCACAAGGAATGTGGCTCCCCCTAATTTACATTGCGTCTTCCCCATTGAATGAATGCTGGAATCTCTCTTCTCCACAGCTAACCCAAATTTCACTTCCCTGCAATTCATCCTTTTCATTTTAATTGCAAAGCATTGGGAATCTTGAAAAAATTGTCATTCCTCCTTATTTTTTAATCCCTTTGAGTATGTATAAGCACATATGGTGTTTCCCAAGTGACCTAAAGAAAGTTAAAAATCTTGGCAATTTTAGTATAGAATAGTTTTCTCCCACTGGAGTGGGAGAAGCAAGTTTGAGATCCTGACCCCAGAACTCTTTCATGTAGATCTCCGTGTTTGTGTCTTTTCATATTTATTGGTTATTGCGTAAGGATTGTCAAAGCATGCCCCTGGGAGCCAGGACTCCTGGAGAATCAATTCCTCAATGTTTAAAATTCTGTAAATAGGGGCAATGTAATAAATAGCTTTGGAGTTACCCTTATGATTATGGGCATTTGGTGCTGGAGGGGGCATGTAGGGGCACATACAGAGAGAGGTGTGGACGTGTATCTCGGTGTGGGATTTCCCCTCCTCGTGTCCTCTGGACCCTGTTCCTGGTCTGTGCATGTGGGGTGGCCATGACTGCTGTGACATGTGTGGGAAAAACCTTTGCCTTAAACTAGATGGGCAAGAATCAGAATCTCCCTGTGCTGCAGTAGTGCAGGAATTGGAGAACAGAGCAGGGTGGTGGGTGGAGGTCTGGGCTGAGTGAGCCACGGAGGAGTCTCCCAGCAGCTGAGCACATCCCCCGCGAGCTGGGATTTAGTGCTGTGTTATTAGAGATGACACTGCGAGATTGCCGTTGGCAGAACATCATTTACGCTGACAGTTGTAGCAGCTTGCTGCAGCAGTGTCCCAGGAAATGGATTTTTCAGCCAAATATTTGTATGAATGTGATAACAGGGACAGAGCTTGGAGGCAGCTGAAGCACCTTCAGTT
This sequence comes from Hypocryptadius cinnamomeus, assembly GCA_013400635.1. NCBI lineage: Eukaryota > Metazoa > Chordata > Aves > Passeriformes > Zosteropidae > Hypocryptadius > Hypocryptadius cinnamomeus. The sequence goes on along the minus strand of VYZP01062023.1, from coordinate 47,956 downwards.
TTTTTGTTCTTTTGGTGTTTCTGCTGCAGTGGCTTGCAGGTACCGACACAGAGCCTGGGATGGGGGTGGTTCCTGCTCCAGAGGGCTGTAGGAAAATACAGCTCTTGATTGGGATGAGCTTTAGGGATGGAGTGGAAGGTGGTGATGAAGTGAGCAACACTCGCAGTTGGCCACCACCTCGCGGAAACAGACGTGCTGTTACCACAAGTGGATTTTCAGTCCCTGCATGTGCGAATGACGTGCTGGATGCTGGCTTGGCACTCAGCCTGAGCCCTGGCCACGTGCTCCGCTCCCCTCGCGGCTTCCAACACAGGTACGGGGCAGCCAGGGGACAGGGAACTTTGGATTTGGGTCAGCGCTGCTCTGGGCTGGCCTCCCTGACCCAGCTGGGCATTGATCCTGTGTGTGCTGCCAGCGACAGTGAAGGGCAGCATTAACCACAGTGGAGGGATGGTCCCACCTGGATTAGGGTGGTCTTCCTCCAGCAGGAACCCATTGCAGGGTCAGCAGGGCTCTGTGTGGTTGTGGTGGCAGAGCTATCCACAGCTGTGTGTGGACATGGCACATTTCTTCTGTGAGGTATGAGTTGTGGGCATGTGTAGGGAGAGAAAGTGTGAGGTGGGATAACACAATTGCATTTTTGCTGTGAGTTGTTGGCATAATCAGCAAGTCATGCATCACCTCTGGAGAAGGAGACATCCCGGTTTCAACCTGCAATTGCCATGTTCCTGTTCCATGTGCCTCCTGTGCAGGACACAGAACTGTCACTTTTCCCTCTCTTCTTTTAGCATCCTTCTGTTTTCCTTTGCCCTCTGGTCTCTCACTTCACTAGCAGTTAAGCAGGGAACTGCTCTCCACTTGACATCCCAGTAGCTCAGCCATGAGGACTCTGTTTATGAGTGTTTCTCAGCTCTGGTTTCCTGGGAAGCAGGTATCTGAAGCTGTTTGCATAATGCATCTGATGGATTCTGTAAAATGCTGTTGCTCCTGCCTGTGGCAGAAGGTGCTAAGCAAGCCACGGCAAGTGTGAATTCAGAGGATGGCAAGATCAAGGACGAGGTACACAACACTTCCTGCTTGATAAATAGATCTTTAAAGCTGGAAGTGGCTTTCTGCCTAACAAGCTGTAAACTTTAACTCCATCTCACTTTACTGAGCCTGTCACTGCTGGTGGGTTTCAAGCACGCGTGGAACAGGATTGAGCCCATAGATATTGGGTGAAACATGTGAAAGGCTGGTGGAGATGTGTGTCAGGCACCCATCCAGCCACACAGCTCTGATTGTCTGGGGTTCCTACAGGGCCAAGATGCATCACACCCCTTACATTGCCAAAGGAAAGCTGCTCATAGCTCCAGTGTCAGCAGCCTGCTGTGGGAGCCCAAGGGGAGTTCCAGCTCAGCTGTCTGTGAAGTTCCATGGGGCTATGATGTGCCACACTCCTGACAGCTCCAGCAGCCCGCAGTGACAGAGGGTTTGATACAAAATTCAGAGCCCTCACCTCCCATTAAGCACAACAGCTAAGCCCGGAGATGGCACTGAAGTGAGTGGCAACAGAGGTGTCAAGGATAATAGAGCAGAACAAGGGATGTACAGCTGGGAATAGGTGAGCTGTTTCCAGGTCCTAAGGGGAAACTGGTCTAATCCACATGCAGTGGTAGCTGTGCATGACGTTTAGAGCTGTCAGATGTGGCCAGGCTCGTGTGTTTCTCTGCCTTCGGCTCCTGCAGACGAGGGATGCCTGGATTCAGGTGAGGTTTATGGTCCTCTGGTGTTCTCCACATGCATCCCTTACTACTTCAGGTCTGCTGCACTTTTGAGGCTTCCTGAAATAACAACTGGTGTTTGGTAAGGCTTGGACTGAAGCAGGGTTTAAGCAGTAGGCTCCATTCAGTTCTCCTCAGAGTCCCTTGGTGGTGGTGCAATCCTGTGGTGCACTACAGGAATCACACCTAGCCTGTCCTGGAGGATGTGGGACAGGCTGTGACTGCATGGGGAGGCTGGAAAGGAGCTAGGAATAGAGACCATAATTAGGTCAGCAGCTTGCAGTGGGCTGCGGGACAGGAAGGTTGATGTGGTTGGGCTCCTGATGACACTAGTTAATTATTAATCATTTGTGTTACAGCTGTGCCTCAGCAGCTCTCTGAGGTCGAGGGCTGGCGGTGCCCTCCAGCACTGACAGTGTCCAGCAGCTGGAGTGAGGATGTTGGAAGTGTCTGGAGGCATAGCAAAGCCCATAGGGGTGTCTAATCCCATTACTTTTGACACGGGACAGACATGTCCCTGTCTCCAAGACTCACCCCTACCTACAGGGGTGCTGAGGAACAGGAGTGGGAGGAGTGGGCCTGGGTCACAGGGGAGGCTGAGTCAGGAGCAGAGCTGGGCTGCTCTGAGCCCTCACTTGGATATCCTGGATGCTAGGGATTGCTCAGAACACAGCTGGGAGTTTGCCTTCAGTATCAGAGATGTTCTTGCCCATCTCTGTTTCTGGTGCAGCCAGGGGGCAATGCCAAGTGGATTGTGGACAAGAATAAGGAGAAGCAAGAGAGAGGAAGGATGGGATAAGAAGGGGCAGGTGGGGTTATCAAACACTGTCTTAATGCACAGCCTTACATCAGGGTTCGCTGTGGCACCCAGCAAATGTCCAGGCAAAGGGCTTTGACAGAATCTCTGGATATCAGCAACGATCTCTCCCCATGGAAAGCCAGCTTTTCTTCCGGACTTTTCCTAGAAAAACAGATTTGCATTGTCCTGAGTGAATGCAGATGCATCCATCTGCTTTTAGTTCTCTCCCTTCCAAGTTGGCAGTCTCAGTTTGCTGCCAGACTGTGTTACTGTGGGCTCCCAGCGTGTTGTGTGTTTGTAGCATCACTTGTGGGAAGCATTCTGTGTACCTGGCATCAGGGAGAGCCCTCTGCAAGATCTCTTCCCGAAATGTTCCTCTTTTCAAAGCTGCTCAGGACAGTGGATGGCTGCTCGGGCAGAGCAGGAGCCATGGTCACAGAGGAAGCAGGTCCAGGGCCTCCAGCCTCATCCCTCTCTGCTGTCGCTGGATGTGCCTGAATTGCAGATGGATTTGATATTACAAATAAATCTGAATTGCAAATAGGTCTGATGAAATAGGTGTCAGCCCCTGGGAAACATCAGCCTCAGAGCACAAGGAGGAAGTGACTGGAGTGAAATGGCTCCAGTCACTGAGGCAAGGTGAGTAAGGAGGAGTTTCAAAGTGACTTGTGAGCCAGAATGGTCTTCTGTTGACCATGTCTCTTGTGTCATTGCTCTGCAAGAGGAAAAAAAACCAGGCCTTACAGCTTTTTTTTTTTCTCCTTGGAGGTTCCTCATGTATAATTCTGGAAAGTGGTGTGCTGCCCTAGGATAATGACTAAGAGAGGTGGTATAATGATGGTTAAAAAGGCATGAGGGTGTTCCCACTGAATCCCAGAGGTTGGCAAGGTTATGTCCACAGGGCTATCTCGTGTTTACTGATTTGGGGGGTGTTTATATTTAAATCGTGGATACTGAGGCTTTTGTTAAGGCTCTTCTGATGCTCTCTGGCTGTTACTTTTGCACCTTCACTTCTGTGAATAGCTGTGTTATGAACCGTGAGCGGATGGAGTCCCAGAGATGCTGAGAGATGTACCCAGAGCAGCACAGTGGGTTAGTGACAGAGACCATAGGAGACTGTCTTGAGCCACTGGACCGGAAGCTGGGACATCATCCTGACTGGTTGTCCGTCATGGGACATTCCTGCTGTATTGTGGAGGTTCCTGTTGCAGTGGTGACTTTACAAAACAGCCTCTTGCAGCCCTTGTTTTTCTAGTCCCTGGCTTTGGCAGCTGCATGGGAATGGCTAGAGCTTGCAATGCTTTAAGGGCTCAGCTTGAGCAACATAAGCTGTCTGGTTCTTAGGGTTAGGGCAGGGATGCTGCTCTGCTGTTCTCCACACCGAGACATTGAGGTACCTCTGCTCCTTTCTTCACTTCTCCTTGTTGGCCTCTCACCTGATCTAGAGGCACAACTCCCTCTATACACTGAGTAACTTTCTTATAGGGAATTTGTTTGCACAAAAGTCTGTGAAAATGTGCCAAGACAGGCTTATTAATCAGTAGTTACTACCTAAAATGATGACACTGTCAATGCTGCTTCAACATAGTCTTTCTGTTAGGTCTCAGCATCCACTGTGCCCTGAGCTGGGGTTTCCTATTGCCTCTGCCACATTCCAGCTCCATGGGCTGCTGCTTCTGCCTCTCAGAAACTCTCTGTGATGCATCTTCAGGCTTCTGAGGATTGAGATGCCTGAAGTCCTGAGGTGTCCCACCCTTTGGGCTGTGGCAGGAGCCACAAGAGCCCCGGTTCTCAGAGCTCTGTGCAGTGGGGCCGCCCGGCCGCAGCTGCCGGCACAGCCCCTCCTGTTTATTTTGCCTGGCTCCGGCTCGGAGCGGTGCAAATGGAGGCGCTTCCAAGCGCTCTGGGGAAGCGAGCAGGAATGCGTCGTGCAGTCTGGCTGGCTCCCGTCCCTTTTGGCGTGCTGAGGAGCAGTTCCAAATGCGTGTACGCAAACAGAGAGCCAATGTTGACAGCTTTACAAGAGCTGGAGTGGTGGGCAAAGCACACTCCGACTGCTTTGCAGCAGAGCTAAATGTACCCTGGGTGTACAAAACTCCATAGTCTGAAGGATCAAGGATTTGGGGAGTGGGGGAAGACCCCCCCCTAAAAATCCAAGGCAATTTCTGGAAACCTGCCACTCTTCCTGGGCTTCTGGTTACAGAGAGTTCAGGGTGTCAGCTTGTGGCTGAGCTAGTACATTAGTGGATTTAATTTCTGAGCTGAAATCTGTCAGCTGTATAAAGAAGTTGAGAGGAATGAAAGAGGACTGCCTGATGGCCCCTTTGCTTGTCTGGACTGGGATCCATGTGCTCCCTCCCAGGGCTTCCAGACACAGACGTGGAACTGGGGAAAATGTTGGACAGGCTGTTTCTCAAGCCAAACGAGAAGCTGTTCTTAGAGCAGCTTCTCCTGCCACACTCTGGAGAGAGACCCCAGAAGCTGTGGCAGGTGGTGATCTGAGGAGTACGTCCAGGTAGTAAATGGACACTCCTCATCCAAACTAATTAATCTCTCTGCATCTTTTTTAATCAGATAAGTGTATTTAATCTGTTAAATTCTCTGTTTTTCACGTATATGCAAAGAGCAGAGTTTTGTAATGTGTAGGTTGTACTGTATATTTTAGGATCTGTTTGCTGACTTATTTCTTGGGGGATTTTGGGATCGTAGTTTGAGATACAAGTTCTGTGTGTGGAGGTCTTTTAATAGCACTGAAAAATTATTGAACTTCTGTGTTTTAATCCTACACGTTTCTTTGTGTGCTGCTTTAAAGATGACAGGATATGTCATTGCTCTGCTGCAGCACCATCTTAGTAAGGAGGAAGAGAGACTCCAAAGAGAGACATTCCAAAACATGGAGATAAATTCTTCCCTGTTCAGCTTTTCAGTTCAATGTTTGCATTGACAAATGCATAATTGCTTACAAAACGTTTGGAAGACATGAGGTAAAAAGACAATGCAAAACTGATTTATTGAGCTCATCTGTATTGTTGGGCAGAAATAACCTGTTACTCCAATACACTGGAAGCAATGGAAGCCAAGTTCTTTTCAGCCTCCCTTCCTGGATGGCTTGTGTGCTGACCCAGACACTCCACAGGTGCCTGGGAAGGGAAAGGAAAGGAACATTTCTGTGGGTACTGGTGCTGACACATTGTACTGGGGCAACCTCTGCAGTCCCAGTACCAAAGCACTATCTGTGCTGTGGTTTCTGCTGAGGAACATACCTAAAAGATCCTGCAAGGCTTGGGGACCTTGGCTGCAGAGGAGGAGTTCTGAGAGCACTAAAGTTGAGGAATTCTGAGAGCACTAAAGTTGAGGAATGGAGTCCATAATCTTGTAACCAAAAGTCAGCCCATCCCTTCAATGACAGGAAAACTTGGATCCAAACTGCCACAGGCACTGATATAGCAAAGGTGGGAGAAGAACCCCAAAAAGTAAATGGTAAGTTTCAGAAAGGATATGTGCTTGCATTTGGGGATAAGAGGAGGCAGTTTGTGACTTAAGACACTTGGGAACACCTGATTTAGAGTGTTAAAAGAGCACCACTCACCTTCTCTAGTCACTTATGAAAACTCTCTTCTGCCAGTTCTTTTTGCTTTCCTGTTCACAAAGCTGCCATTTTCAGGTTAGAACAGTTAGAAAAGAAGAAATGTCTATTGCTAAACATACTCAGGTGTGAGATCTGACATTGTTTATGTTGCCCTGAAAGCAAATATTCCATGTGTTTGGATACAACCGGGCGAGAGTCTTGCCTAGAGATTTTACATGCTAGTTATCCTGTCTTGAAGTAGAAATAAATTACAGATAAATTTCCAGGGCAGTGTAAAGGGAGGAGAAAGGCAAGTCTGGAGGATGTTTTTCTCCTCCACAGTTGCTGTCAGCTTCTTCCCTAGCAGTCCAGGAGGCCTGTGAGTTATCCAGGAAAAGGGAGAGAGCTGGGGAGTGGGAGTAGGACATGCTCTGCAAACACAGCGCCCGCATTTTTGAAGGTGTGTGCTTTGCAATGGGTAATTTGCTCCTTTATTGTCTGCAGAATAACAGCAGTGACAGCATTGACTTTCTCTAATGAACAGCTGCTCAGTGCTAGGGTCTATTCCCGGAGGAGGCTCACAGGGATGAATAAGGTTTCATGCTCCTCCTCCAGAGAGGGTGAGAAAGTTCGCAGAACAGAAGATTGTTGCTTGATTGTCAGAGATCTCCAAATCTTGACCTGCTGACAGCTGAGAGCTGAATGTGTCGCCATGCAAGCCATGTTTAACCTTCCAGCACTTTTGCCAAGGCAGGGTGTTCATGGAATCGGGAGAGAGGTGTTTGTTCCCATCCAAGGAGTCATCCTCTTGTCACTGCAAACGACCATCACAAATTGGCTGAACAAAAAGCATTTTCCTCCTGTTGCACTGCCTGAATTCTTTGCTGATACTCTGCACTAACAAGAGCAGGGAGGCAGGAGAGGATCGTTCTTGAGTTATGGATGTATTAGAGGCAGAGCAAAGTTATGAACTCTTGGAGATGGAAGTCACTGATGGATATTATAACTCAAGCCATAAGCTCAAATAAACATTTTGAGCTTTGTCCCCATCAGCTCCCCTTGGTGCCTCCCTTGACATCCCTGCTCAGAGTTCACCTTCACTGTGAAATGACACAATTGGATTTGCAGAGATGGGGCAGCCTCAGGAGTGTGCTGAGGTGTGTCTGGCTACACACTCACAGGTTCCTTGTGCTTCCCTCCCCACCTACTTTTCAATTTATAACACACATCATCATAAATGCTTTGTTATATTTCCTCTGTGCCTGCCCTGAACCCAACTCCAGGCACTGAGGGATGCCTGTGAAAGCAGTGGTAAAACAAACTGGAGCACCCAGGTTTGGCCTGACTTCCCTGTCTCGTGATATGGAAGTAGAAAAACACATAAACTGAGAAATCCTCTGTAGTGAGTCATTTGGAAACAGTAAACTGCAGGCAATATTTTGAAATATTTCTGCAGCTGATCAGTAAGTCTGGGCTCTTGATCTGTGGTAGCACCTTTGTTGTCTCCCTGTGCAGGGGTTAACGAACTGTGCAGGAAGAGAGCTGCCTTCTCAAACTCTTTCAGTGCCCTGAGAATTTCCCTCAGTTCTGTGCACTACTCCCAGTGATCCCAGGGCCATTCCTGGCACCCCACATGTGAAAAGAGGGTAAAATTGATCCATCTGATTTAGAAGGGCAGAAAGTCCACAAAGGCTTCAGTGATGGAGAGTTTTGATGTGAATCCATGGGTTGTGCCTTGAGCTGTGCAAAGCTTCTGCCTGGAGCAGCTCTGTTGCTTGGAGAGACAAAACAAAGCTGGCAGAGCGGGAGAAATCTCAAAGCCCAAGTTTTAAATAGCAGCTGTGTGAAAGCTTTTAATGTCCCAGAGCAGCCAGCACGGCGCAGGTGCATTCAGTGACCTGTTTTGTTCAGGCAGTGAAAGATGTCTTGGAAACTGCAGCTCTTTTTTTCCTTTAGTTCTGACAATTCCCTCTTGACCTGAAATTGTCTTAATAGCAGTGGAGACAAAAAGCCTCCCGTTGGTTTTACTCTTGGATGTGTGTTGGAATCCCCTGTGTGGAAGTTTCCCTGGTTAGCTGAGTACTGCTCTTGAGAACTCCTCACTGAAACACAGTTTGTAGGGGTGGACTTGCAATCCATTGTGTCCAACCAGCCTAGAGAGGTGGCAAGGGGAAAATGTGCTCCAGAGGGGCTCAGTTTGAAGAGAAACTTGACTTGTGGACTTGCTCTGAGACACCCACAATGGAATACAAAGCTGGAGAGAAATGTGTTTGTGCAAGAAGTGTAAGGGGTATTCATCCATGCACACACCCAGGAATGCACTGAGAAAGCAAGCAGAACTGTTTGTGTTTGTAATATAATTTTCAGTAATAATCAGATATGGGGCCTGGACTAATATATTTTCCCAATCGTTTTTCAAGGCTGAAACTAAGGTAAAACCTCTCTCCTGTTGACTGACAGCACTACCAGGCAGCTGTCAGGGACCAAGTGATACAGGACAAGTGCCTTCAGGTGAAGCTTCCATAACCTGTAAAGTGCCTTTGCCAGTCAACACCTGGGGCCATGCACCTGATGGAACAGATGAATGTTTAAGTCAGGTTTGAGCAGTTTTCTCTCTTTCCCTGCTCTAAGCTTGGTAGAGAAAGCTGCTTGGAAATCTGGCAGGGAATATATTACCATCTGGCTGGTGTTATTTTTTTACTCTAGATTTATTTTTTCCCCCAGCAGTGCAGAAAAAGACAGCTTTTTGCACACAGACGTGCCTCAGCCACGTCCTGCCCAGCAGGTACGTGGCAGCCGGTGGCATTGGGTAAAGAATCTCACTCCCAGGGTAGGATGGACATCCTACCATGGATATTCCTGCTCCCAGGATATGTGGTGACGGCTGCTACCCTGCTCCTTTTCATCAGAAGCTGCTGTGGCCCTGCAGGGAATGATTGGTGTCCAGGGTGGGCATATTGGGCTTGCTGAGCCCTGTGCAGGGTGAGCTGAGCCTGATCCTGGGCTGTGTGGAGGTGTGTGACCACATCCAGCCCTGCTAAGCACAAAACAGCTCCTCACCTGGCTCCTTTGCACCACTTTCCCCAGCTCACTCATCACAATTTGGGTTTTCCAGTGTCTTTCCAGCACTGTGGCTTTCCCTGTAAATGGCTGCTGTAAAACCCTTTGCCTTTGTTTCTGATGCTCTTTCATGTGTTTCCTTCCAAATCCTGGCTGGAAAGCTCCTTCTCCATGTTCTTTCTCCGATGTTGTCTCATCCCTCTGTGCCATATGGGGTAGAGACCTCGCATTAACAATGTGCAGAGCAGCCTCACCCATCAAGCTGTGCCTCACTGAAGTCCCTGTGCTCAGTTCTTGTGCAGGACTAATGATTACTTGTGGATTTTAGTGCTTTGTTGAACTAGAGCTGGAGTTAAAAGAAAGCTGCTGTTGCAGAGAGCCTTGAGTTTTCTATGATCCTTGAGCTTACGTGCCTGGGGTGGAAGCTCTCATGCCAGTTTTTGCATTAAGCCCATTTTCTGTCTCAGTAGTTCAGAGTGACCAGGATTTTGATCTGATTGTCAATGAGTTCTCAGAATCCATATCTGCTGAGTTTTCTTCCTGTCCCTGTGCTGTCCCCCAAGTTGTCCTGCTGCAGCCAGGTGTGCTGTCTGTGAGGCTGAAGGTGTCCATGGATGTGGACGATGGGAGCAGCAATGGACGTAATGGAGCAAAGCTCTGACCAGTCCAGAAGGAGACTGGGTTTTCCTGTCCACACCAACCCCTCTGTGTAGGGTACTCATTCCACTGGAAGGAGGACAGCTGGCTTGGCTCTTCCCTGCCCCAGGGCAGCTCCTCTTGCTGGTGTTTGCCCAGGGCTGGGATTGCAGGTCAGCGTGGTCCGGCCACTGCCCCAGGTTAGGCACTGTGGGCGCTCCTCGGTCTCTGCTTCCATCTGCTGGACAAGCACTGGCTCCTGCTCGTTCCCGGTTTCCCTTGGTGCCTCAGGGATTCTGCTGGCTCCTTTTGACTGTGCTCACATAGTTCTAGAGATGGAAATCCCTTTCACGCACGTATGGACTGCGAGAACATTTCAGCGTGGAACCAATGCTTTGGCAAGGCTGCCCTGCTTAGATTGACTGGCACTGAGCCTGGGGCTGGGCTGAGCACAGCACATTCAGTGCAGTCCTGTGTGACCTCCTGCCATGCAGGCAGCTCTGCCTGTGAGGCTGAAGTTCCTCTGGTTTATATCCCCAAGGAATTCAGATATGAGTGAATTGTTTGGATGCCGCATGAATAGCCAGTGAGGGTGTCCAGAAGTGACCAGAGCAGGTGCTAGAGGACAGCATGTAAAGAAACTGGGCAGGGAGGACGTGGTGCTTTCCTTGGACATCTCCCTCAGCATCTGACAATCAGAGTCCCAGTCAGAGTATCCCAGTCAGGAGCATTTTGGGCTGGGGACTGTAATGAGACCGTATTTAACAGTCCTGGTAAATGTGTCCTTTTTGAGCTTATCTGAATCTCTGGGGTTTTGAACTCTGCAGCATCTTGATACACTGAGTTCAGAAAGGTCCTGCTTTTATTTGTTTGAGACCTGCTGCCAATAACTTTTATTGCAGGCCTAATTGTTACTGGCACTATGTGACTCCTCTACAGTTATTTCTCCCTTTGTGAGGACGACAACAAAAGTGTCCCCCAGAGTTAGAGGTATTTGAGAGAGCTGGAGGAACTGGTGAGGGTCATGAACACTCTGGTCTGCTCGAGAGTACTCAGGTTGTTTTCATCTGACAACAGAAATTTGGCTGCCGCAAAAGCATTTCCTTAACCTTCCCTTAACCTCTGCTCAGCAGTGGGCAAACACAGGCAGAAGGTTCATTTCAAGCAGAATATCCCCATCCCATTCTCAAGGCATTGTGCAATGCAGCCTGGAGACCTTCCTGTAAACCTTGCTTGATTTAAGTGTTGGCTCTTGGTCTGTGCACGTACAAGCTACACAGCACTGTCTCCTCCAGATGTGGGATGACTGATCAGTCTTTGTGCTGTCAGGTGAAGGCCAGGACACAGCCATGACCTCTCTGTGTTGCAGTTTACAGTCCAGCATCTGGCTATTAGAATTTCTTTAGCCAAGTGACTGGATTCTTTCTGAGCTGCTCCAATGCCTTGGCGGAGGGTGAGTGTTGGTGTCGTTCTGTTTGAGGACAGTGGTGTCTTATTTAATCTAATGAACAAACATCCATGTAGCAACAGTTCATGAAGGTGTTGGCTTGGAATTCTACTTGTTTTCCATGTGAAAATCCTGTTATTAGGACCCACATGATTTGAGTAAATTTTGCTGGGCAGATTGTTTCTTTAGTAAAAATTCTGTAGTCATATAAAAGCAAGACCTATTTTTCTCCCCAAGCTGGGCCCAAGCCATTTCCACACATGTGACTGCCCAGGGAAGCACAGCTAGGGAGCCAGGACTCTACTCTTTTTTCCTGGGAACTTTGCATCTTGGAAGGACAGACTTTTTTTAAATTTGTGACATTAGGTTCCCAGGCAGCAGGAGGAGACGTCACCATCATCGCTGCTCCAGAGAACACCACGGTGGTGGCCGGGGAGAGCGTGGTGATGGAGTGTATGGCAGCTGCTGATCCCACCCCCTTTGTCTCCTGGATACGACAAGGTGAGTATGAGGGCCAGGACTAAATTTCTGTTGTCCATAGGAACCTGTGGATACTACATTCTAAAAATCTATTAAGAGTGGAAAAATCTGGGACAGGAAGGGTGCTTGTAATGTCGATACCTAATGACACAGGTGGTGTCACAGTGTGGGGTGTCCTTGCTAAAGTGGAATTATTAATTAAATCTTGAAGGTTGCAAAACACACAATTCAATTTATAGTTGTTTGACCTGTGTCTGGATGCCTTTTGATCTAAATTGTCTTTCTCATGTGAACTGGAGAAGTAAAGGTCATAAGATGGGGTCGGGTGCTACTCCTCCCCAGGCTCCATGGTTGCTGGGGATTCTGTGGAATCTACCATTGCACTGGAGAAATAGCTTGTATTATCTTGCAGCATTATAAAACTTGATAAGATCTGTTAATCTTTGGAGTGACTGGGACTGTTACTGGGAGGTTTTTGTTGAATGGAGGAATTGAGGAGCTGCTTTGGTCTCATCAGAGGTATATGAATGAGCTGGGCTGGCAGATGTTACCCAGGGCTGATAGCCAAAGTCATGAGTTGCATGCCAGTGTCACTTCACTGAGAGTCACATCCATCAGATGTGTTTCAGAGGCTCTGACTGAAGACATTCTCAGCTCAGAGGTTGATTCTCCCCTAGAAAAGGCTCTCAGTCATTTTCATAAATCCAGGTCACGATTTAAGACTCCTCTTCCCTGTAACCATTTATTGTGATTGGTTTTCAGCCCAGATTTGTCCACAGGCGGTGATTTTAGCATATAAAAATATTTCCTCTTCCCCACAAAAAAGGAGCAAAAAACCCTCAGAGGATACCACTTTGGAAATCAAGTGAGCAAGGCTTAAATGTTATGGCAGAAATGTTTCTAGTTTGTCCTGTGCACTTTACAATTACAAATGCCCAGCATTCCCATGCTGGATCACTTACTGCTTTACTGAGAGCTGCTGATGCCCATAGTAAAGTAGATAATAGTAGAGTTAATCATTATGAGAGTTTTTCTTGAGGAAGGAAGACAGGGGTGGAGGGGGAAGGATTGGTGAACCAGTTTTTTCCATGCTTTATTTTCAAGTGTTTGCTTGGTCCCAGTCTCCTTCCTTGTGTGGACTCTTCAATTTAAAAGGATGGAGTAATAGTGCAAGTCATTCTGAGTTACACAGGTTTATTTCCAAGCCTTCATTTAGGAGCAGACTGGGTTACTGGACCATCAGTCATGTGGGTAACACCGAGGATGCACCTCCAGGTTGCCAGTTTGGCTCTTGCCAGCCTTGGTGGTGTCAGCTAAGTGCTACCATCTGGAGTCAGTTTTCCAACCGACCGCTCCAGTGCGAACAGAGTGTGCAGATTGTGTGCTCTGAGTGTGCAGCCACTGAACTGTGAGGCCATCTGAAGATCCCCCCAAAGTGCAGGGAGGGGGCAGAGGATCTGCTCTCAGCCACATTCCCTGCTGATGGTGCTAAGTCAGTGCAGCTGTTCACAGTGGAGGTGGGGAGTTTGTTCTGTGTGAGCTCCAGGCTTGGCTGAAGCTGGAGAGGTAAAGGCAGGCAGTGCTGAAGAGGTGCTTCTGCAAGTGGAGAGAGGTAAGGTCTGGTGGTGCACAGGTACTGCACAAATTGGCTGGTCCTCCCAGTCTGCAGATTGTGCCAGACCTCCCATCCAAGCCTTTCCTCAGCTTGTCCCCAGCTCTTGGCTTTGTCTTCCACACGCTCTCAGAGGTACCAATGCCATATCCCTGAGTTTCTCACCTCAGAGTGATGCTGCGAATGTGCAGTGCCCAGCACCAGCCTCTGCCCTGTCTGTGATGCTGAGGAGCCCAGGGCTGCTTGGAGTTATAGAAGGACATAGTGGCTTCTGTCCACTGATAGGGAGCTGCCCTTTCCTCCTTCCCTACTCAGCAGTGCTGAGCACCAAGCTTGGAGAATGGGGAGAAGGCACCTCATGGCCCATGTCTCTGATATAAACACCAGAGTCCCAGTGAGCACCAGGTGTCTTTCTGACACCTCATAGCCAAGCTGTGAACAAGGAGTGGATCAAGAAGCTCAGTAAATTTGGGTTCACATCCAGGACACAGAGGAGGAGCCCCTGAGTTGTCAGTGATTCAACAGTCTTGCTGGCATTGTATGAGTGTCTGTGCTCATGATAGGAGTCAACAGGCAGATCCAGCAGCTTTTCCAAACCGTGTGTTAGCACAGCTTTCCCATGAATGTGCTATTCCTAGGGCTGTCATTGCAGGCACACCCTAGGCATCAGACACTGTTTTGATCCAAACCAGAACTTTTTGGATTATTACAGGTTAAACTAAACCTTGAGCCAATGTTGGCTTGAGCTGGCTGTCAAGCACTGAGGAGTGTCCCAGCAGGAATCTTCCTCTGTGTTGGGGTTTGGGATTTGAGGGTCTCTCCACTCCCCAGCTGCGATCCTGGCATTGCTTCCAAGCCCTCATAAAGGGCAGCCTGGGCTCCCTCCCACATTTGTGCACGTTTCTTCCTGCAGATGGAAAGTCCATTTCCACAGATGTGATTGTGCTGGGCCGGACAAATCTCCTCATTCCTTCCAGCCAGCCTCATCACTCTGGGGTGTACGTCTGCCGAGCCAACAAACCCCAAACCCGGCAGTTCGTTACCGCCGCAGCTGAGCTCCGCATCCTCGGTGAGTAGAGAGCAGGCAAATTCTCAGGTACAAATGCTGACCAGCTTGCTGTGGCTTGCATGGATCAACATCCAGGAGATCCCCAAGGGTTTGTGGCCTTTGTGGCCCATGCTGGGTGAAGCGGGAGCCGTGTTAGAGCCAGGAGGCCCGAGCTGGGATAGCTCTCAGTGGGAGTGTCACCTCTTTATTTTGGGGTTTAGTTCCTGGTATTTACTGAACCGTTTTATGCCTTATTCTTGTTCTCCAGGGTCCCCCCTTGGAAATCTCTATCAGCAATTAACTTTCAGTATCCTGGAAGCCAGCAGGGAGAACAGCCTAGGATCAGGGAATGCAGCACATGATTGATACAGAATTTATTTTTCCTTTTGGACAGAGTCTAAATTAAGCCTCTAGAGTCTGCCTGGCAAATCCCATCTTGTAAGCAAAGCTGCTACTGAATAAAACATAGCACCGAGTGGGGAGGAGAAGGGATTTGCTTTGCTATTTTTTCCTCCTCCTTCCTGCATGAATTTTTCTTCTCTCCTCCCAGCTACTCCCAGCATCTCCCAGGCTCCTGAAACCATCTCCCGCACCCGAGCCAGCACGGCCAGGTTTGTGTGCAAGGCAGAGGGAGAGCCAGCCCCCACCATCCACTGGCTGAAGAACGGGGAGCCCATCCTCTCCAACGGGCGCGTGAAGGTGCAGAGCAGCGGCAGCCTTGTCATCAACCAGATCGGCCTGGAGGATGCTGGCTACTACCAGTGTGTGGCTGAGAACAGCCTGGGCATGGCCTGTGCCACTGCCAAGCTCTCAGTGATCGTGCGGGAGGGTTTGCCCAGCGCTCCCAAGAAGGTCTCGGCCGTGTCCCTCTCCAGCACCACTGTCCTTGTGTCCTGGGAGCGGCCGGAGCACAACAGCGAGCAGATCATCGGCTTCTCCTTGCACTATCAGCGGGCTGTGGGTAGGTGTCACCTCCCTGGGCAGCACAGCTCTGTCAAAGATACAAGGCACAGGTTGATCTTCTTCCCCAGCTAGTGACAAGTGTGAGGCAATTCCCTTTTCATTTCAGGTAAAGGAATTTTCTCCTGGAGTCGGTATCAGCTGGTGACAGTGCCTGTGGATTAGCCAGCATATTCTAACTTCTTGATTGGCAGTAGTGTGTCCACATAGCTGAGTTGTCTGGATTCTATGGGACCAGACACTGCTGATTTTATACATACTGATTTTGTATGCAAAGAGTGTGATTGCTAACAGTGGTATCAAACAGCTGCATTGTGTACAGGGGGAATCACTAAATCATCCACACCAGAATCTGAAGTGAGACACTGGCTCTCTTGGGGTATGTCTTCCCAAACAGCCAGCAAGCCAATGCTCCTGCTGAACTGTTGCAGAGCTCCTCTGAAAATTAAACTGGTAACTGCAACTGCTTCAGCATGGATTAAGGAGTTTGAGTCAAAATGGAGACATCAACATTGAGGCATTGGAGTTTCTGCCCAAAAAACTCATATAAGAGATGAGGCTGTGCAGGTGCTGGGGAAACTGGAGAAGATATAGTGATTTTTAAAGTGGATTTAGTCTGCAGACCTTGTGAATTAAGTGATTTTTTCAGGAGTGTCTTGGCAGCTCACTGACCTGCTGATCAGTTTTTCCTTGGCTCTAGGAACAGATAATGTGGAATACCAGTTTGCTGTCAATAATGACACAACTGAGCTTCAAGTCAAGGATCTGGAACCAAACACCAACTATGTCTTCTATGTGGTTGCATATTCCCAGCTCGGAGCCAGCCGGACGTCCTCTTCCATCATTGTCCAGACCCTGGAGGATGGTGCGTTGAGTTAGATGGGTACTGGTGCCTAGGAAATGTTCTTGATCTTGTTGATGGTGAGCACTGAATGTGCTACAGAGAATGGTAGCAGCTTCTAGAAACCTAAACCTGCACCCTGGTCTCATCATCAGCTTGGGTGATGAAGGATATGAAAATACCCTGGCTGATGGTGGGGCCCATGAGAATTGCCCCCCTTTGGCAATTGCAGGCAGCTCCTAAGGGCTTTCACCTAACCCATGTGATATTGCTCTAAGCTTCACTCTGGGCCAGACTGGATTTCAACTCAGAAGAAACATCTATTGTAATTTGTAGGGGTGGGAGGAACCTTGCAGTCGGACCCCTTAAGAGCCAGTAGTTTGTGTTGATTTTACTATTTATCACATAGCATTTTGTGAGCAGTAAAGGCAGAGTGCCAGAAGCACAGCTGCCCAACGGGAAGCCATGCACAGCTTTCAACAGGCTGCAGGACAAGAGGCAAGCAGAGATGGTTTTGGCAGACCTCGTGTGCATTATGTGCTTTTAATGCTCCTGACATGGTGACCTGCGTGGTCCCATGTGTGTGTCTGAAGCCTGAAAGGCTGAGCTGAAAGCATGAATGCTGCCTGCAGCCCAGAGCTGTGGTGCTCAAGGGAGTGAGGATTCCCAGGCTGTAGTTTGGATCTGTGAGCCATTTGCTTTTGTGTCTCCTTCATGCTGCACATACAGCACAAGCTGAGAGCTGGTGTGTGCCACCATACCCAGTTTGCCCCGGACACGGATCCCTGGGAGAAGTGTGGCTGTGGCCAGCAGGCTCTGGTCAGCCTGGACGTGGAGCAGTCAAGCATCTCCCCTCCCCAGACACCCCTGAAGGGCTGTGGTGTGTTGGTTCCTGTCACCAAGTCACCAGTGGCTGTGGTAGAGCCAAGGCAGTGGTCTCCAACCAGCTCAGAGAGCTGGCAGAGATGTGTTGAGGTGTTGCTCTGGTCTTTGCTGACTTCTCTTGGTTGTTTACCCAGTTCCCAGTGCAGCCCCTCAGCTGTCGCTGTCGAGCATGACTCCTGGTGACATCCGTGTGACGTGGCTGCCCCCTCCTCCTGAGCTGAGTAATGGCAAGATAACCAAGTACAAGATCGACTACTGCACCCTCAAGGAAGGTGAGGGAAACACCATTTGAGAGTTGTGTTGTCTGCTCCAGTGGTGTTAACAGCCTGTGATGTGAAGGGGAGGTGGTGCAAAGCTGAAAATAGGGACCCATTTTACCCAAGGGAAGAGAACCCTTTCATAGCCTGGCTCTGTCTGGTGGTTATGGCCATGGTACTTCACACCACCTCGAGGTGCCTTTTCCTGTGGTTGTGGAGGAACCATGTCCCCAGGAGAATGGCCTGACCCATGTTTGTGCTGTCCCAGAAATGTCTGCATGAGCAGCCCTTCACTGCCATATGCACTGTGTTTTGGGGAAAGAGCTTTATGCTGCTTGGGGAAAAGGAGTAAATGCTTTAAATTTCCTTAAAATGGAGTCTAATTAAAGTGATCCTTGTGAAAAAAAAAAACGCTAAATACCCTGTCCAGGTTGTGTTGCTCTATTACCGAGTTTTCTCTGATTTTATTTACATTGTCAGGCACACTAAGCAGGGATGGTAACATTTAAGTCTGCTGGATGTGGCTGTTCCAATTCCACTTGTGCTTGCTTTGCAAATCCTTCTGGGTATTTGCTCTTAAAACTGTCAAAGCTCTGCAGCTTCTCACTTCCCAGGGTCATGATTCTTCCTGAGAGAAGGATGGCGAGTGTGATGAGGTGCTGGACATGTTCCCATGTATTTGAACTGGCTTAGTAGTCTGTGCTGTGACTCCTGGCTCTGGTTCTTTTGCCTTGAGCCTGCACATGGCTCAGTGGCATCGTAAAACCTTGGAAACACTTACAATCCAGGGATCACACTCAGCAATACACTGTTACATAGCAGGGACAGTGTTCCTGGCTGAGTTAACGCCAAGGGAAGTTGAAATCAAGACCTCTGTGTACTCTAAACAGGCCACATGAACCTTCAGCAAAACCAGTTAGCTGATACAGTGAAAATCCCAGGCTATTCTCAGTTTAAATTTCCTGTTACCTCCCTTATGAACTTGGGTGGGCTGAAGAGGGAGCAGTAAAACCTCTGTCTGATGTGGATGAGGGTGTGAATTTAGTGGAAAGCAGGGCTTCTGGTTCCTGGAAACCAGGACAGTACTGGTTCACATTAAGGTGAGGGTTTAAATACAGCAGTGAGAAGCATTGGAACATGCCATCAGCTCCCATTAGCCGTGCTCATGTTCCACCATCACATCATCAGGGCAAGGTTTCTGACAGCTCCCTCTGGGCAGGCTCTGGTGCTAAAGGCAACCTGCAATTTGGAATGTAATGAAGGGAGTTGTCAGTCAGAATATCTGCCCAGCCTTACAGTTTTTTTCTGATGGCATAAGACTGCTCTGGGCAAAGCCAGCCAGCCCTTGTGCAGACCACAAGGAGGTAACAAGGCTTGTGGCTGCTCATCTGTACTTCCCTTTGGCTGGGAAATCCCTGTTTTCAGTGGTGTCCTCTTGGTTCCAGCAGATCAGGTCACCTCCATCGAAGTGGGTGGAAATGAGACCCAGATCACACTGTACTCACTCCATCCCAACAAAGTGTACAAAGTTCGCATCGCAGCCAGCACCAGTGTGGGATATGGAGCCCCTTCCGAGTGGACCCAGCATCGGACTCCGGACAGAGACAACCAGACACATGGTAGGAGGCTGGGGAATGCCTGGGATTTGGGGCAGGGTGGGAAACTTAAGGCATTTTTAGAGATACTTGCTTTCCTTTGGGAATTGCAACCATTGGTTTTGGTCAGACCAAAGTTCTCACCTTTACCTTGTTGCTCAGCAGCTCCTGTACATCTCACTGCTTGCCTGGCTTTGCACCCTCTGTGTGCAGCTGTGAAAGTTCTTTAAAAAAAAAAAAAGAAGAAAACAAACAGAACTCCAGATCCCAATGTTAACGACATTTAGGAGTGAATAGACAATTCTGCCAAACAGAGCTGAGCCCATACCAGACTCCAGCAGTGGTTAAAAATGATGAATATCTCAGAACACACTGAGAAACCCCCACAGTGTCTTTGTGACATTGTTGTTTCCTGTATCACCCAGCTGGGAAAGTCAGTGGTAGAGTGTGACTGACTCTCCACTATCAGGGAGTGGAGACTTCCCACTCAGGACAGCTTTTTCCTCACACTCTTCCCTCACGACTGAGGACCAGGAGGATTCAATAGACCGGGGAAATGGAGACATGTGGCTCAATTTTTTTTTCTTATCTTCTTCTTCTTCTTCTTCTTCCAGTTCCGTTTGCCCCGACAGAATTAAAAGTCCGAGCGAAGATGGAGTCTCTCCTGTTAACGTGGCAGCCCCCAGCAAACCATGCCCAGATATCTGGCTACAAGCTCTACTACAGAGAGGTGGGCCCAGAGGAGTCCAGTGATGAGAGCCCTTTGGATGGTGCTGAAGATGAGAGCTGGGACGTAGGACCCATAAAACTAAAGAAGAAAGTGAAGCAGTACGAGCTGACTCGACTAGGTTAGCTGGCTGCATCTTCCTAGCACTTGATGTGGAAACTCAGGGCCCGTCTCTTGCACTTTGTAGCATCCCAGGATGCTCCCAAGAGTTTTTGCATGACTGGAGATACATAGGGCCCAGACCATCTGAGGTGTTTTAAGATCATTCAAAATCCTTTCTGGAGTGGGGCTCTTTAGGCTTGTATTGAGCAGAGTTTAAATCACAGAAATTTCTAATGCCAATTTAGCAGGGATTTTAACCAAGTTACCAATATACTTAGTATATGCTAATAAGTGGTTCTTAATTAGTGTTTTTATTGTGTCACTATAAAGAGTGCCAAGATTGAAATCTCCAGTCAGGACAATTATCTCTCCTTCCCTGTCTGTTTCTAAGGAGCTCTATAATTGCATGCTGTTTGAAATCTCTCTGTATTAAAATGCAGAGATGGGATAATTCACAGCATACTAATTTTAGCCCAGTATTCTGTCCCACTAAAGGAAAAGGGATGGAAGAGTGAGTGTCCATGGCTGGAGACAATCTGAGCAGCAGTGAGTCCTGCCTGCCTGGCTCACTGTGCTTGGCATTAAGGGGTTGTGTTCCTAACATCTGATTGTATTAATCAATTGATTTGCCCATTGATACAGGATGGAGAGAGAAGAGAGTCATGGCACATGCATCCTTGAAAGAGGCTTTCTGCTTCCTAGAGTTCTTCCATCCCCCACTTTATGCTTCACCCTGTTACTGCCCAGTGAGTGGAGACTGTAGGGCACGTGTCTGTCGTGCTGGTTCATCTTACACTTGTACCATATATATTATGCACAGTGCAAAGGTCAGGCTTCAGCACCTGGAAGGACTGTTTGTGCCATCTCTAAGTGGGGTTCTTCCAGCTCTGTCACAGCCATCTTGCCATTGGGAGTGTTAACAGTGATGAGTTTCTCTGAAGAATTTAGGACCGTAATTATTGCACAGAGGAAACCACATGTGAACATCATCACGTGCTGCTCCAACCACTGGCAAGTCAGTCGGTGCAGGGGCTGGGAGTGGGCTGAATTGGTTCCAAATGCTCTGGCACGATGATGCTGAGAAGGTTGCTTGTTCTTCTGTAATTACTTCCTTGAATTTGGGCATCCGTCAAGCCCTGATGGTTTCCGTATGATTTGGCGGCTGTGTATCGGCTATGGCTGTGTCAGGAGCCCAGGCTCGGGTTTATCCCAGCCCAGGACATTCCCTCTGCTCTCCTTGTGCTGTTGAATGATGTGCTCCTGCACATGTACAGTAAAGGAAGGGTCAGGAATCTGGCTGTGCTGAGGAAGGGAGGGGCTCTGCACATGAAACAAGGAAGAGTGGTTGGGATTTAGAAGGGTTTGGTTTTATGGCGCAGAACTGCCCTGTACCAGTACTTAGGGCTGCAGCTTGTAGGCAGAGGGGGTAGTGATCTCAGGAAGGGCTGGGAGCCCTAATGTGATCTGGGCTGATGGGGAATTAGCTGGGGGGATTTCCCAGATCAGGGATGTCTGCTTGGAAAGCACAGCACTGGAAACCTCTCCTAAGATCCCTCTATAAAATCAAATACCCAATACTGTCTCTTGGGATTATCTTCAAGAGTCATTGGGTCCAACTGCCTGGGTACCTCAGTGTTGACCAAAAATGAAAGCAAATTCTGTCTAAATGTCTTTTAGACACTGACAGGCTTGGGGCACCGACCATCTCTCTAGGAAGCCTGTTCTGGTGTTTGAAGTGGTGTTAGGAAATCCCAGGCTGGGCACTGGGCATACCAGGCTGAGCTCAGATGTGGATAACAGGCTGAGCTCAGATGTGGCATGTTCCATGTCAGTGCAGACAAGGTCCAGAGTGGTCACTACCAGTCCCTTGGCTCCACAGCTCCGTAGTGTCACTGAAGCCAGTGCTCTGCCCCTTGCCTTGGTTTGAGGTGTGGCTTGAAATAGAAGGCTTCTCCCATCTCGTGCTGATCCCTGGAGCAAACCATGTCTCCTTAGAATGGTATCACTAATGGTACAGTGTGTCTTATCTGAGACGTGTGTGCTGAAGTCCCATGAGAGAGGTGGGCAGCTAGTCAAAGGCACACAGAAAATCCAGCAATTTCATCAGTCCACAAAATCAGAAGGAAGCTTTCCTGAATCACCAGGAGGGGTTTTCTCTGAGAAATTCTTAGTGACTTCCATTGATGTTCTAGCACTTACTCCTTGTACTGAGGTGCAACTACCAGGGCCATAATTTATGTGAAAAATAAATGTCAGGGATCTGATCCTGTGATCCACATTCCCATGAAGGAAGATTGCATTCCTTTGGAAGTAGCTCTCTGGAAATGAGGGTGTTTTCCCACTTAAAGGAAAGTATGGCTTCTGGCACCTGGCCAATATGAACACCTTGAAATGCTGAGTGAAGCAACATATTTAGCATATTGGATATATTATGCAGCCATCCAGATTAGTGATTTAAAATGATCTGGACTAGATTATTCTGCTTATATTTAATGTATGATGGAATGCAGTGAAATACATCTGTTTTCATGCTGCCTACCAGCTTCTTGACAGCTTGATAGAGTTTTATGTCTGCCTGTTCTAAGAGCTTGAACATCTGGGCCTGTGTATAAAAATTGAAGCCAATGCTCTGACTGAGAAATCCAAAATACCCCTATTTTCAGGATATAAGGTGCTTGATCTTGCAGTCAAGCTCCCCTGGTGTCACGTGTAAGCAGCTGCTGTATTGATCCTGCCCAGGGATGGAGACAGAGGACTTGTCCTTTCCTTCACTCCATTCTCCAACAGGAGCTGCCCACAGCTGCCTCACATCTGTGAGCTTTTCCTCATCATTTTGGATTGCACCATCCATGATGTGCTTGTGTCCCAGTGAAGCCCAGCCCAAGGCTCAGCCAGAAGGAGAGTGTGGCGCTGGCAAGAGATGGGCTGCGTGTTCTTTGTTCCACTGAGCCCGTGGTCCCAGCCCTTTGGAGGTTGAGTGCCCTTTGGTCTTATCCCCCTTGTGTGGGTCTGAAGCATTTTTCTGTGGCTGGAGGGTGTGGAAATGCAGATTAGGGTGTCTTGGAGGCAGACAAAACTCTGTTTGCTTTTGGGATTCTTTGGGGGAGAAAAATGTGGCTGACCTGTTTTTATATTCTGAGCGCGAGCGTGTGTTGTGGAGCAGAGAAAACCTTTGGTAATTGGTACCATCAGCCTTTGGGAGTGTAATCAGGGCAGTAATAATAAAATTGGCATCAATAAGAAAGGTTTCATTCTGCTTACGTTGTCTGGCAAAGAAAGCAGTGATCTGTGAGGGCAGGCAATGAAGAGGCATGTCCCAAATTAACAAACTTCATCAATGTGCTGCAGCCAAGGCAACAAAAGGCAGTGTGGACTGCTCTGGCTGAGCTCCTGAGGGGGCTGGCTGCTGCAGGGAATGTCTTCTTTGAGAACTTTTTATCTCCCAAGTTGTTTCTTTGATTAAACATCTCCATTAAAAATGAAGAAGCTGACGAAAGGCTGGAGGAAAGAGGGAAGTGTTTTTTGGACCAGGGCAGCACTGCTGGGAGACAGAACGCCCTGCAGCTCAGTTTGAGATTCCCCACAGTGCAAGGCTCTCTGATGGGAAGAGCATGCAATGAGGACTCTCAGGTTTTTGGTGTGGGTTTTCTGTGCATTGTTGCTTTTGTAAATGCAAATTGGGAAGCTCTACTGTGAAGGCAAAACAGACACCATACAACAAAGGCTGCCAGTGACTTAATAGGGCGTTTGAGGACTTGCTGGAAGGAACATCCTCACAACAGTGAATAAATCAGAAAGGACTGTGGAAACAGGGGGTGCATTTTGGGGGAGGAGAGAATGTCTTCACTCCTCAGGAATAAACAGTGCAGTGCAGTCACTTCCAAGGTAGAGAGAGGAGTCAGCATGTGTAGGTTTGTTCAGTAGTTTGTAAGAGAGGAAGATCTAGAGATCCTGAGTAGATTGCTAGAGGCCAGGACACTTGTCAACCCTTGAGGGCTGGGGCAAGTCCATTTCCTGCTGATAATTTCTGTCAAAAGCAAGGGGAGAACCAAAGAGCAGCTGTGCTGATGACATGCACCAGCTGTGAGACAGTGTTTGTGTGTGGGAAGCCTGTAAGTGGGAGGAGGACTCCCTGCTGTAATTTAGGTATTAGGCGATATTTACTTAGGTATAAGATAACAAAAATGTATTTATTATGTTCAAGCTACTTTCTTGGATGGTGAGAAAAGCTGGCAGGATCAAAGAAAATGTGTCTGACTAGGGAGGGCTGGTGACAAAAATAACCCAAAGCAAACCCTGATTGATTTTTCCAGCTCCTGGGAAACTGTACGAGGTGAAGCTGGTGGCGTTCAATAAGCACGAAGATGGGTACGCAGCGGTCTGGAAGGGCAAAACGGAAAAGGCACCTGCGACGGCAGTAGGTGAGAAATGCCCTTCAGTTGTTGTGTCTCTTCTGCTTGGCAGAGGAAGGGTGGAGGGATTACAGCAAATGAACTTCAAAAAGGACAATACCAAAATAGGGAAGGTCATAACGTAAGGGAACTTCCTTTGACAGTCATTGCAAAATGCACTGAAGGAATTGGGAAGGAGTGAAAGGAGCAAAATATTCCCCTTCTCATTAGGGTTGTTCTTCCACTGGGTGTGAGTAGCCTTACTGTCATGTACACCTCCACATCTCTCTTTGTGCTGCACCGTAGATCCCCCTGTGCAGAAGGGGCCTCCACTGCCTCCAGTCCAAGTCTATGCAGAGTCCAACAGCTCAACTTCCATCTGGCTGCGCTGGAAGAAACCTGACTTCACAACAGTCAAAATTGTCAACTACACCGTGCGCTTCAGCCCCTGGGGCCTGAAAAACGCCTCTCTTGTGACGTACTACACCAGGTGAAGAGGGGTCATCTGCCATGTGTTGTTCATGTCAGGAATGAACACAGGGCAGGAGGAAGTTGCATGGAATTTACAGAACTTACTAAAATCCTGGGTGTTCCATATGCTGTGAATATCTGCCATGGTCACAGATAATGTTCAGGACTGCTGAGATGTGGCAGTGGGACTTGTCTTGACTTGAATACCAAGGAATCATTTACTGGTCTCTGCATCTTTTTTGCTGTGGTTGGACCTTACACACTTGTTAACAACATGGCTGGGTGAAATTATGCATTCATGATTTGTGAGATGGTGCTCACAAGTTTGGTCTATAAATTGCTAGAGTTTAAGCAGTTTTAATAATTCGGGGGTGTATCTTACATCTGAATACTTGTGCTCGTTTTTAGCCTCTAACCAGGCTGTTTTCCACTTTATCCTGCAAGTACATCAGAAATGGTCCTGGGGGCTGGGAACTGTTTTGCTCTGTCCTTGGGAGCTGAGTGTTCTTGCATTCAAATGGCTGCAAAAGATGGAAAATCAAATGCTGTCAGAGTTAGGATAATCTTTTAGAGTGTTCCTGGTGGGTGTCAAGGTGACATGGGAGAACCCTCAGGTGTTCATGGCCTTGTGCTGTGTCTTCTCTCTCCAGCTCGGATGAAGACATTCTCATTAGTGGGCTGAAGCCCTACACCAGGTATGAGTTTGCTGTGCAGTCCAACGGCGTTGGCATCGATGGGCCCTTCGGCAGCGTGGTGGAGCGCTTCACCTTGCCCGACCGTGAGTGTTCATGGGAGCCAAATCCTCATTTCTCCTGGCTTTCCTTGAGTCTCTGTCAGATCCCTCCCAATGCGTCCCTGAGAGATCTCAGACCCCCTCGAAGCTCTGACAACCTTGAGTCCATGCTGGAGGCTCTCTGGGGATGAATGCTCTGCTCCTCTTCCTGCTGCTCAGGCTGGGTCTTTATTTGTCTCTGCCAGGGCCCTCCACTCCTCCGTCTGACCTGCGGCTGCACCCTCTCAACCCCTATGCTGTCCAGGTGCACTGGTGCCCACCTGTGGAGCCCAATGGCATCATTGTAGAGTATCTCATCCTGTACAATGCCAACAACACACAGCCAGATGACATGTGGACCTTGCTGACACGAGAAGGTGAGCCTCCTCCAGGTACTGTAATACCCCTCAGTCCTCCTGCCTCCTTTCCTCTTTCTGGAGCCCTGGTTGCTCAGTCCTGCTGCCCTGATTTCTGCCTCACTTTGCATACAGACAAATTTTTAAGAGCTCATCCTGGCAGTTTTCTTGAAGCATATAGTGTACCTGGTCATAGCAGAGAGTCCAGGGACCTGGCTACTGAGAGACATGAAATCATATGTGTCTGGGGCTGAAATAGTCATTATCATCCAGGAAATAACCTACAGATGCAGTCTGGCAGCCAGCAATTCCTAGAAAAATGGGTGCCAGCAGCATCACGAGTAGTCTGTATTTTCGGATCTGTAAGCAAAGTTCATTATTACTGAAGAGGTGTATGAAATGCACAAAAATGTCACAAAATCCGTCACTTCTGATGGTCCAGCAATTCCACAGCTGCTTTTCTGTAGCCTCTGAATACTCCTGAAACAGAACATTTTAAATCTCTTTTGATTTGCTTTTGTTCAGGAAACATCTTCAGCACTGAAGTGCATGGCCTGGAAAGTGATACCAGATACTTCTTCAAGATGGGAGCAAAGACAGTGGTGGGATCCGGTCCCTATTCCAATGTTAAGGATGTGCACACCCTCCGGGAGAAGCTCTCTGGTAAGAATTCCTCCCTACCCCAGGGCAGGAAGGGAATTGCATGGCTGGAGACTGATTTGTCAGCAGTGACATTTCTGTTTACCAAGCAATTGCCTGGTGTCACTGTGTAGGATGCAAGATAGGATTCTCTGCAGGGCAGAGGCCTCAGATGTGCAGCTCCAGAACCCATCCCACAGCCAAACTTCATCTCTTCCTCATCCTGGTTCCTCTGGAAGGACATGTGGAACCTGCATCTTGCTGTAACGTGACATTTATGAATATGCATAGATGCCAGTTTGCTTTAAGTGCTCTGAATTGTCACTGCCAAGGAATTTTATTGTTTTATGTGTATAGAATCAGAACCACAGAACAGTTGGGTTAGAAGGACCTTTTAAACCTGTTTGGTTTAGTACAGCTGGTGCTTTCTGAACATGAGAAGAGCACCTCTTCTTGCTAGCAGGTGAAATGATGTGGCTGTCATTCCTTCCTCTCCTAGATGTCCTGGATATCCACTCTGTGACAGGGATCATCGTGGGGGTGTGCCTGGGGCTGCTCTGCATTCTCTTCTGCATGTGTGCCAGCTTCCGCAACAGCAAGCACAGGTGGGTGGCACCCCAGGTAAAGGAGGCTGCTGTAGAAGGAGACAAAACCAGTGTGAGCTGCATCCCCTCTTCAGCTGGGCTGCTTGGGATGTGGTGTAGGGGACAGTTAATGCACAGCTTGGATCTGTGGATGGATAAGGAGTATATTTAGTATAATCTTTTCACTGATTTATTTTTTTCAGTAGTTTCTCTTCAGTTTGCATTCTTAGACTAGTAGAGGTTTTTTTCAGAGAAAGAAAAAGCCCCAAGAAAATGGAAGAACCAGTTTATTACCTGTGTCTGTTAATGTGGGTAGTATTTTGCTTCTGAGGTTGGACAGCTCTAAGGATGTTTGGAAGAGGTTTGTTAACTTCCATCTGGGAAAATGATCCAAGACTTTGCAGTGAGTGACAGGCTGGTTTAAGGAGGATTGGATACAGCCCAAAGCCCTCTCCTGTCCCAGGGGTCTGGATCCAGCCACAAGCATTTGGAAAGACCATGAGCAGAAAACAGGTCAGTTGTTCAGAAGAGCTTTGAGCTCACAGCAGATCTCAGGGCTAGGAACAAACAGCTTCTATCCTAATGCAGCCACTAAACTTTCCTGTCCTGTTGCATCTCTAACCTGTAAAGCAGAGGTGACAGGAGTGACACAGCTCCCCATGGACCAGGGTGGGTGAGCTTGTGCTGGGACTTGTAGTGTCTCCTGCCCTTGGGGTTTGCTGGCAGAGGGACAGCTTTGCATCCCACAGTGGGATTTGTCTGAGCTTTGGCATTAACCAAGGTGGTGCAGAGATATATCTGCAGTGAAAGGTGTTACAGTGGGATGTGATGATAAAGAATATCCCCAGGAATGGCAGGGCATGGCTTGGGCCTTGTCACTTACACAAGGACCAGCTGAGATGTCAACTCTTGCTTGTTTTCCCTCAGGGAGGCCCTGCCAGGCCTGGATTCCCAGGCTGCTGGCAACCACACATACTACCACCGGAGCAGGCAAGGGTTGGCCTCTCCCAGTGCCACCTTGGACTCACATGAGCTCGAGTCTCTCATGTCCCCGCTCCCAGAGGATGCACCCGTGCCCCTGGGGGACATCACAGAGCTGGCAGAAGTGCACAGCCTCATCCACACGAGCCTCCCTGAGGACATCTTCCATGGGAAGAGGAAGGTAAGGACCCATGCACATGGTGGCTGGGCTCCCACCTTTGGCAAGAGCCTTTGTTTGGTGTGTGGCTGCTGGGAAGCCAGGATGGGATCCTGTCCTGGCTCTGCAGTGCCAGAAGTCTTGCCTGCAGGCTGGTGTAGAGCAATCACACATTTCCCCTCTCTGTAAAACTTGACTAGCTCAGCCTTGGCTGTTGGATATAATTTGGGATGCCTGTGCATCTACCACCCATTTTCATCTCCTGGGACAATGACCCCTCAATCTGAGAAGCTGCTGCCAAACTTGGTGCTGCAGAAAGCTGTGGTATTTGTGTTGCTGTGGCATGTGGATGGTGGGAGGAAGCGTGATGTCTAGAGCAGACACGTGGCCTTCCAGGATTCTCTTTTGCTTGGACTAAAAGGAGCTGTCTCCACAAATAGTGTGTTCACTGGAATACTCTTGAAGACAAATGAGAGGTGAAATTGCAGGGTTTTTGTGAATCTTATTTTTTGAGGTAGTCTTTTCCTGCCCTGCTTGGTTTGCCTGACACTGCATTGTCTTTCATTCCTCCCTGCCCATTTCCTCTTCCAAGCTTGCCTGAAACATTTCATTCCATTAGGGAACCTTTAATTGGCCTAATTTAGTTAATCTGTTTATGTCTCTCTTTGTAGCCCTGGGAGAGCATGTAAAGTAATTAGGAGGTTCAGTAAAACAAATGCATTGTGAGCGCATGGGATTTCACGTTTGCATCAGCGATGCACTCGTGTGTCACTGGAGGGAAGGTGAGTTCAGGTACCTGGCTGACCACGAGCCCTGTCTGTGCTGCTAGAGGCAGTGCAGGTGTGATCTTTGGGAAACACAAAGTCTCTGCCGCCTTCACTAGCCCCAAGAGCTGAAGCCGTGCCCGTGGCCATCCCTGCGTGCTGTGGCAGATCAGCGCTCAGCTGGAGGAGAGGCTGTTTGTCTGCAGCCAAGCCACATCTATGGATTTTGGTGGAATGTGGCTGCCTGTCTGGACCCAAGCCGAAGAGTGTGAGGAATTTCCTACAGCTCTTTCAGTTAAATAAGGAACAAATGTTTTCAGTGATGGGGACTTACCCCTGAGAACAGGTCAGGATGGGGGGAAGTTCCTTCTTTGTGAGGCCTTTTTGGGGGCAGCATATCCAGATCTCTCTGGAGCAGAGAGCAGCAGTCCTGCCTGCCAGGGCTTACACCAAGATTTGAATATGTGCAGAGTGGGGCTGGAGAGGGCAGTGCCAAGGCCACGTGAGGCTCAGCCTGAGAGCTTGAGGCCCTCAGAGTGGGCAGTGCCCAGCAGCAGAGTTACAGTCACAGACAGAGCTTTGGGGGAGATGAACTGTTCTGGCTGTAGAGTTTCCATAATTGGATGGGGAACGGCCACTGAGAGATAAATTAACTGAGGGTTTTGGCTTTTTTTTTTTTTGATGGATGTGGCTAGGGAAGCAAGGGTCGCTGGGAAGCAGCCACCCGGAGAGCAGCGTTGTCACCCGTGCCGACCAGGAGGGTGACCTGGCAGGTGAAGGAGATCGAGTGGTGGCCGGGAGCAACAGGCTGTTGTTGCTGGGAGCGGGCACTGGAGGGAGATGTGCTCCCACGCAGGAGACCCTGCTCCCTGCACTGCCCCATTCCTGCTGGAAGTGCCACCTGAGCACCATTGCTTCCTTTCTGTACTGCGATGTGTATAATCGAGTGTGAAAAGAATATGGCCAAGAAACATCTTTATGCTGCAGTGGCCAAGAGGCCCCATGGATGGTGATGAGGTGTTACTTGGCTGGGCAGTCAGGGAGGTGGGCAGGTCTCAGGTACATGGCTGGAGTGGTGGACACATGCCTGGTGCCCACAGTGGATGTAAACCAAGTCAGGAGCAGTTGTGAGTGTGTGCATCTTGCTGCTTGTACACAAAATGCCTTTAGTCGAGGCTGTGGAGTGGGTGTGGTGTCCTGTGTGCTGCAAATAGCTTCCACCAGCATCCATTAAAGCTGGAAACCCCCAGAGATCCTGCCTGGAACAGAGTGTTGTGGGAGCTTTGCACCCTGCAGTGACCAGCTGCCTTTGTTGCCTTCTGTTTTCTTCTGTCATGCTGTGTGAAGTTGGGGCTGTGAAAATCCATGGCAAGGAATGCAAGAGAGCCACAGGAAAGAGAAAATCATTGTGGAAGGAAATTCCTGTCCAGCCTGGCAAGGGGAAGCTCCCCAGGGTGTTCTAGGTTGGATAGTATGACTTGAAGTCCTATTCACTGAAGAGAAGGAGTGAGAAATGCCTCAAGGATCCCTTTTGTTTAGCAGCATATCATGTCACCACAGAGCTGGGGATGTTGGCTGGGGCAGACCCTTGGGCTGAGGCTGCTGGCACTGCAGGGCAGGTTTGTGTAGCTGTGACCTCTAGTTGCCTGCTTGTCCCTCTGTCCTCAGGTTATGCTCCTGAAACCTGGTTTGTGTTGGCTGATTGGCACTTGCATTGGCTGCTCTGTGCCTGCAGGCTGTTCCCATGCTGAGTCATTACTTACCCTTCCATGGATTATTCTTTATGGTTTTTATTCTTGTGGCAGCCTGAGGTTCCAGTGGAGATTGGATGCTACATGTTAGATAGACACAAAGAAGGGACTGTCCCCATGCCATATGGAGTCAGAATTGAGTGAGTGTCATTTTACAGGTGTGGGGACTGGAGAACAGACTGAGGGCAGGAAGTCTTTAAAAACTCTGAGATTGGAACTGATTCCTGCAAAAAATTGTGGGTAAGGGTGGTGAGATATCCCCTTGGTCATTTTCAGGTCAAGATCATCACTTCCTTCAAATGTAGGACTGTGATTCTTTCTGAGCTGTTACACATAGTGCTGGAGGTGCAGGATGGTGCAAGTGGAAGGTGGGAGAGTCCCAGAGGAACCTCCTGGACCCACTGTTCCTGCCTGCAGGACAGCAAGGTGCTACTGCAATCAGGTGTTGGCACGGGACCCCTCTGGATGCTCACAGCTCCGCTAGGCAGGAGTACAGTTGGCCATTCAGTGGTTCATTTTCCTTCCTTTATGTGTTTCCAGTGGTCACACAAGGATTTCTAAATACACTGACAAGTGATTTTCCTCTCTTACTCTCTTCCCCTTGCAAGCACCCCCCAGACTGATGCCCTCAGTAGCCCTGTTATAAATGACACAGTCGTGCACGGGCTGTGGTGATGCAGCTCTGTCTCCTCTGACAGATGGACTAAGGATGATAAAATGGCTCTGCTCCAGACATCTCTGTCACTGCTGCTTGTGGGCCAAACAATTTAAAGGGTGGGGAAGAATGTTAAAAAGCATCTGCTTTCCATGGAAGACTTCAGCTTTTCATTGAATGAAGCCAAACCCAAGCATTTTGGTTTGGAAATGTTTGCTGTTGTTGTTCTGGTGAGCTGGAGCCTTCCTTGCTTGCTGCCCTTCTCCTTCCCTGTGGGCCTCCTTCCCACAGGACTGCGTTTCCCACAAAGCATCCCCGTGACTCGGAGAGCAGAAGCTGTAACACATCAGGGAGCTTGGATCCACCCGGGTTGTTTGTCATTTTCATGTTGAAATTTTTCTGCGTGGAAAAGAAGTCCCAGTGTTTTCTGAGAAGCTTCAGACGAGAGCTGTGCTCCTGGTGACAGCGAGCAGAGACTCCTTTATCTGCTGGCAGAGGTCTGTGTGTTGCATCCCAGATGCAGGCAGGGATGTCGCTGTGTTTGCGTGACACGGAGCTTTCCCACTCCCACCCGCTGCTCTTCAGCAACAAATCCTTTCTCTCTGCTGCACCACTCTCAAAAGCTGGGCAATTGAAACATCCCCAGCCTTGTTTTGCACAGGGCTTCAAGCTACTTTAAATAACCATCCTAAAAAAAACAGGGAAGGTTTCAAGTTGAACTTTTGCTATGTGTTCATTCTCAGCTCATATATTTGCATGAAATCATGACTTGTCACTGAGAAGGTAACACGATCTAGGCACATTTTTACCAGTTGGAGTTTCTATAAGAAGGCTAAAATGAAAAGGCTTGTTTGCTTTGATAAGGATTTAGCTGTAATGGAAATGTCTTTTATTGGAAGATGTTTTTATTAGTTTTCATTCTTGTGTTTGCAGTGAACTGACAAAGAAATTCTTCCCTCTTTATATTAGTATTAGACTGACACTGCTTGCTCCTTGCCTTCATTACTGTGCTGTAAAAACCAAGACAATATTTCCTTCCTTCAGCCACCCACTAGCTCCCCTTAAGTAAAAAGAAATAGTATCATTTATTACACCAAAAAATGCTGCTTAAAAAAGCAGTGAAGCTTTCAGGCACACAGGGTTTCTTCAGGACTGTGATGAAAACAGTCCTAGAGTTAATTGCTGCTGCCCAATCTTAGAGGCTAAGCCCCAAGAGGGATTTGTCTTTTGCTTTTTTTTCCCCCCTCTCAAACATAATGTGCTCGAACAACATGTGGGACACAGGCCATGTTGTGTGGCTGATGGTTTTTTCTGTTTGTTGAAAGTTGCAAACTGGTACAAAACAAGTTTGTTCTTCATTGCAGCCAATTTCAGCCAGAGCTGAACAGGCTGTTCCCAGAGTCATCAAAACCTATGTAAACATGGCAGATTGACATTTCCGCTAACAGATGGTCCATGGGGGATTGCAGTAGAGCTGCCTGTTTCTTTCCACGTTTTTTGGTATTCACAAGATGCCTGCAAGAAGGTTTTCGAGTTTGCTCTGTGTGTGTGTCTGCGTATGATGCTCAGATCTCTCTGATGGCAAATATGCATGCAGGCATCTCTAACAGGACACACATTTGGTGCATGTGTGCAGATTTGTGTAGGTTCAGTGCTGAAATTTCCAGGCACTATTTGCTCAGTAACGTATGTTCCTTGGAAGAGGCACAGAAGCCATCAGTCAGGGATGTAGCTGCAGAAAGCCTTTCAGATGGCAGCAGAAGCAAATTGAACACGCTCCTTGAGCACTTGCATGTGGAGATATTCCTTATTGTGAGCTCTCTGTGATCGCTTGGTTGATTTCTCGCTATTAAAGCGTAGTTTAATGATTGTCCACTTAGAAACAGAGCAATTAGGGAAGGCTTTTGGCTCAGAATATATTGTTGAGGATTGCAGAGAGAGAAATGGAAAAGACACTGCCTCGAGCATCCACATCTAAATTAGCAAATGTTTGATAGCCACAGTGCTGAGCTTGGACATCGCTGTTCTGCAGGGTGTTGGCATATCAATGAGGCCTTTCACTATTTGTTTGCTAAAAATTTTCTCCTGAGGCAGCAGCAAAGCTCCTGTGACGTGGGGGTGGCGTTGGGATGTAACATGGCTCTGCCTCCCACAAGGTGTTGAGCCATTTGGGTGCCTGAGTGAGGGTGGACAAGAGGGCTTGGGAGCAGCTCTGGCTGCCCTTCAGCGCATACAAGAGTGTCCTTCTGCCAGCCCTGGCAGCACGAGGTAGCATTTGCTTCTTGCTAAATAGCTGACTTAGGAATGCCTGGCTCACATACAACATCTGGTGGTGTATTTCTACCTAATTTTCAGCCAGATGGACTGAGGCACAAGGAGGTCAAATGACTCACCCAAGGTCAGGCTGATGTCAGAAATCTCCTTGCTGTCTCAGCTGGACTCACGCTACGTTGGTGGTTGTTGGAATAGATTTGGCCTAAGGAGCAGCCACATATGCAGAGCAGGAACCTGGGCTTCTGCTGGCAGTGAGCAATAGAGGGTCAGTGGGTTTGAATAGATGTGCAGGGTATCTTCACCCTATATGGCCATCATGCTCACATCACCAGTATTCTGTGTGCAGTCGCTGTTGTCAGGTCAGGATTTTCTCCTCTTCTCTGCATCAGCCTCTCTTGTACCCACACAATAATGTAGCATCTGTGGAACAAGGCCAGAGATAATGGGCCTCTGTGGTCCTTGAATCTGAGTTGTGTGTTTACGTGTATGTGTATGTGAGTACTAGCGAGGCTTAGCTCAGGTACATGCAGGACAGCCCAATAAAATCAAAACCTGGAAAGAAAATACGTTTCTGCCTGTGAACTAATAGTCTGAGCTGTTAAATAACTTCAGCTCTTAAAGACACACATTTCCCATACACAGAGGTGTGCATTCAACAGTTTATTGCAGGGGGAAGCTGAAAGAACCCAGAACAAATTGCGTTCAGCCCATATAATTTAATTAGATCTACAAACAAGGTAACACTGGTTGCCCAGGGGATTTAAAGCTGAGCAAAGAATTGCTTGGTGGTCTGTTGTAAAAAAAAAAAAAAAAATTAAAAAAAATTAAAGCCCCCAGTTTTGTGCCTGTGTTGATGAGGAATGGCAGAGCATTTTCCCAAGTCCTGGCTTGGAGCAGGAGCTCTTGTCTGTGCTGCAAAGCGAGCGGTTTGGCAGAATGTCCAGCTCTTACTGGAGCACACAGGGCACTGCCCACAGATGAGGGTCCTTCTCTGTGCTGTGGAGCATCGCTTCTGCCAAAGCAAAGACTGTGGTCACCCAGCTCCAGATTTCCCTGTCCCTTCCCAGCTCTGTGGTATTTCTCAGTAGGCTTGTTCTGCTGTGGGCTGTTGTAGCTTTGCAGGGAGTTGATTTTAGTGGACCTCTAAATGATGTCTGTGCCATGATTTACCCGCTGGCCTCACAATTTGAGAATCATTGGAAAGGCTCTTACGCAACCAGTTGTGAACCATCTGGCATCTTTTATCCCTCTGCTCTGCATCAGCCCATGTAACAGCAGTAAAGCCAGTTCTAAGGCAGGGACCGTGTGAGTCCATTGCAGAGCATTTTTATTTTGATGACATTAGAAGTGTCCACCACATTTATGGTATTTTCACAATTTGCACTTTTCAAGCTGCTTCTCATTTCACATGTATGAGGATAAGAATCCATGTCTGTGATAACTGCATCTTTTCTCCTGCCACTTTTCTCCTGCAGTCTTCATGGAATAAATCAACCAACCAGGCCTGGACAAACAGCATCACCAGATATGGGGACACCATCACCAAAGAGCCTCTCTCTGCTGTCAATGGGTCACTGAAGCTCCCCTCCAGTGCAGGGCAGAAGCTTCTCTTACAAGCCCTGGTTTATGATGCTGTGATGGTGGGTATCTTTGCTGCTTTGTTGACTTGTGTGTTCTCATGTGGGTTTTCCATTTATGTTCTACATCTCCCTTTCTCCTTTTTGCAGCCCTTTTCTGTGGGCTTGTTGGTCTGGTGATGGCCAGGTGGGGTCAGAAGCTTGGTTGTCAGCAGGGTTGTGGCAGTTCTGGTTCCTGAGGACCTGGTGCCAGGCACCAGCAGTCTGCTTGGAGTCTTTGCTGTGGCTGTGCAGCAATCAGCCTGAGTTAGGAGCTGCAGTGCTCAGCACAGTCATTAAGATCTACAGCATGCTTGCCTGACAGAGGGATTGTATTTTTGGCTGTAAAAGGAGTCAAAGATCAAGGGTTGATTTAAACTCCCTTCTCCAGATAGGGCAGAGCAATTTTCATTGCACTTGTGTTCTGGGAGGAAATCCTATTTCAGATATTGCATCACTGGAATAAATATGCACTCCTGTGTTTGGGAGAGTGTACATCTGTGTAACTGTCTTAGCAAAGCAAACTGACACCTGCTCAGACTGACTGTACCAGAAGATTTCTTTGGTTATTCTTTGAAAAAGTTCATTCCCCCTCCCCAGCAAATACTTCTAAGTAACCTACCTATGTTTCCTTCCTAGGCAGTGGTGTGAAAATCAATTATACACAGGATGTAATTAACATTGTGGATAGAGTTAAGACAATGTTTTACAGCCCAATTACAGGGCAGCATTTACAGCACAGCTTACCCATCAGAGTTTGTCAACAAAAGAGAGAAGTGTTAAAATATGTAAATGATGCTCAAAGTTGGCTTCAACAGAAAGCGCAAATTACACGTGGGATATCACTTCCATACTCTGAATTGTCTTCTTACTGCTACATCACACTCAGCCCAGAATCTGAGCGTTGATTGCCTAGAGAGCTCTTTGTGAGCTTCTACAATAATTTGTCTGGTAAATTATTGAGCGATAATCTCACAAAATGACCTGCTCGTCAGCCAGATTTGTGGAGATCTGTAGCCTGAACTCCACTTAAGCACTGCAGAGCAGAACTTACTGTTTTCTTTCTGAATTTAAAATGCTTGAATTTACACAGACTTTTGTAGGCTGTGACCAGGGCTTTAACAAACACACACTTTGTGATATGTAGCCAAAATTGAATGAGGAAAGTGAAGGGAGTCCCTTTATCCATCTCAGAAGCCAGTTTCCTACAGTGCTGCTCACTCAGCCTCTAATAATCTGGCCCTTAAGATGGAAACAGACTGGTGAGATTTGAAAATTGTGGTCTTTGACAGAGGCTTGGAGGAATGGTTGCTCCAGCCTGCCAAGAAACTGTGAGCAAATCACTTCGCTCCCTTGGGACTTCCTTTCTCAAACGTAAAATAGAAATAATGATCCTGAGGTGATTTGAGTTGCTTCTTAAGACCTAA
Organism: Hypocryptadius cinnamomeus; assembly: GCA_013400635.1. NCBI lineage: Eukaryota > Metazoa > Chordata > Aves > Passeriformes > Zosteropidae > Hypocryptadius > Hypocryptadius cinnamomeus. The sequence goes on along the minus strand of VYZP01062023.1, from coordinate 11,338 downwards.
GCCCTGAGAAACATATCAAGATAATGCTTAATAGAGGCATATGTACATCCCATTGCACTCAGTGAGATTAAAAATAAATAAATTTTAGTGCTTGGTTTGGTCACAGCCTCAATTATCTGAATTTCACTTACTTTACCTTTTTTTTCCTTTTATTTTAATTTCTCTCCTGTTTGGTAACAGAATGAAGCAAAGAAAAGCCACCTGCCAGCCAGCCTCCACCAAGTAGAAGCAGAGGTCATCGTCCATTCTGATTTTTCAGCCTCTGACAGAGACTATGACTCCCAGCTGCACACCCTGGAGAGTGAAGAGACAGAAATCGAGGACCGGGAGCCAGGAGAGCTCCCCTCAGCAGAGCTGGCTCTTCCCATCTCTCCCAGTTCCCAGCAGGACACTGGCCAAGTGTTGGTGGACTGCATGGACAATTTGGAGGCTCAGGCCCAGGCTGAGCTGCTCTGTACCAACACAAAGACTGACCAACCTGAGGCTGTTTGCATCCATGGGCTCACCAATGGCTTCCACAGGCAGGGAGAAAGTCTGGATTCGGAGGAGAGTGGAGATTCAGATTCCACCCAGGAAGGCAGGGGTGACGTGCAGCCAGTCAAGTGCCAGTTGCTTTCCCCGGCACCCGAGGAGGCCCTGCTCTGTAGTAACTCTGGTTTAACCAGTCCATCCTCAGCATCTGAGAACATGGCACATGTCCACAATCACAAAGAATGAACTGATCTGATTTTGATCACAGCAGAGCTGAAGCACTAGGAGAGCCTGTCCCTATGAGGTGCTGCCTGCCCTCGTCTGGCTGAGCCCAGCAGGAGCTGGGCAGGTGCAGCATCTCACCAGAGCAGGGCTTGGACCTGTCAGCTCTACAGAGGCCTTTGGGAAGCCAGGTGGGTTGGTAAGGGCCCATCTTCCTCCCGCTGAAGCTGGTGAGGAACTGGGTGTTGGTGCGAGCAGGACTGAGCCATCTGCCAAAGTCTGAGCAGAACCACGATGGAGCAGAGCCTTCTGCACTGGGCTGGGGCTGTCACTTCACCGTAGCCCTCGAGGCGACTGGCAGGACATCCTTCAGTGCTGGGAAGTGGCAGAGTGCACCGAGGGATCCTTCTCAGCTGCCTCTTCCCCGGGGTGTGCCTGGGCACTACTGACTGCCTGGCAGCGTTGGGATGAATTCTGGCACAGGAGTCCCAGGAATGGGTGGAAGCCCCAGAAACAAAGGCAGTGAGCTGTAAGCACCGGCCTTTTCTGCCCTCCCGTGGTTGGAAGGATTACCAGGCTCTCTGTGTGCTACTGCAGTAACTACTACTAGCAGGCTGATGTAGTGGCCTTTTATTACACACTCTACGAGTGCCTCTAACAACTTGTACTGTATAGAACCTTCTGCAGTGTCTGGGTCTTTTCACCAGCCTGGGCTTTGTTTTATGTAGGTTCTTGTACCTAATATTTTAGGTACACATCTGTCCTTTTAATGTACAACATGTATTTTTATTTCCTTGGAACATCTTTATATTATTTAATTTTATAAAGTGGAATAGTGTGTGGTATAGAGTAGCATTTTTACTACTTCTCTCTTTCTTTATTTTTTCCTCCCTAACAACGCAACTACCTCATGTCTGTTGGAGAAAAAAAAAAAAAGCAGTAGATCTACTCATTTGTTATAGTCCGTGATAGGTTTTAACTTATTCTTATACTGCCTTTTTCTAAAGAATATGTTTGCACTGGTTGTTGACTCTTCTTTAACACATAGTGCTGCAGATCTGATGTCTCTCTTGCTTTGTTTCTTGACACCTTCCCTACAGCCAGAGAGTTGGGTTGTGTCTCTCTGTAGGACTGTGTTTTGCAGCAGCTGCCAAAGGAGACTGCTTTAGCTAGCAGGATGTCGAGTCATCTTTCCTCAACAAGCTTATACTAACAAATAGAAAGAAGAACCAGCAATTGCAAAAGTAACTTGTGATACTGGGGGCATGTATTTCTTTCCTCTTTTTTTGGGTGCCCGTGTGGAGACATCTCAGATGGTTTTGATTTACAGAGAGCAGCACTCAGCCTTCTATAAGCAATGGACTTGCTGAAAGCCTTGGATGAACAAGTGAAGTTTTCCAGTCACTTCTGATAGTCCTGGCCAAAGTGCTTTTGGGTGGGTTTTTTTGAAGAGCAGAGCACCACCAGAGCTTTAAAATTAAATCTTTGGTCTCATACCAGTCAGTCTGGCTTGAAAATCATACAATGACTCTTCCTGCTGATGCTCTTTGCTTTCTGCTGACATGTCTCTCAGCCTGGCCCTGCTGGAGGTGGACTTTTCTCTACTTTTTTTAGCTGGTCTCTTGTCCTGCTCCAGGCTTGCAGGGTTTGACTATGAATGCTACAAGACTGGACCAGCTGCTCAGAGTTAACAAGGATCAGTAATTCTGTTCATGGGTATTTGGTGAATGTTCTGCCTTCCTGGAGGATTCAGACATCTCACCATTTGTTTAAAAAGTGAAGGAAAAGATCCCCACCTTCCTCTTTTCTTACTACAATTCTCCCCAGGGTATATGGGGAAACTGTGTGCCAACTTGAGGTGCAGTAAAAGACTTTAGATTTTGTTTGTCCTGGTGACGACTGGGTGGAGGTACCACTGTTTGCAGCATGGAGAACGTCACTTCACCAGCACCCTGCAACCCTTGTACCTCCAGCTTTTCAGCAAATGAGAATCTTCAAGCCTCCATGTACTCTGATGGGAAGGATATTGGAGCTTCCACTTCTCCCCAGCTGGCAGCATCTCCTCCCAGTGTGACACACTGTTCTGGTAACCAGCTGTATTTCCAGTCATTGTGATTGCTCTGTTTCTCCAGCTTGGTATCTTGAGGAGTCTCAGAAATGCTGTCCCATGCTGTGACTAGCCATGACTCTGGAATGCTGTGGGACAGAGGCTGGAAATCAGTGCCAGTGAGCAGGCGAAGGCAGGAGTTTGTGTGTGTGCTGCTGGAGCTAGGAAAAGGCAAGGAAGCGTAACTGGGCAGAATAAGTGTGTAAATAACCTCCAGAACCCACTGCCACAAGACTTTGAAACTCATGACTTAGCAGGGTTACAGATAAGCAGTGAAGTGTTATTGCAGGCAATAAGGACAATTCACAGTTCTCTGGGAGCGGATGCTGTCGCAGAGGTACAAACCTCCAGCTGGGCAAGGCCAGGCACTCACTGCAGAGAGCAGGGGGACATTGTGCAGGTGGCCCTCAGGTCCCAATTCCATGAAGAGTCCTTGCTCTTCCTCAGTGGCAGAACAGGCCCTGCACAAGCCACATTGCCATTGCCACTTTCTATCCAGGGGGATGAAAGGGGATGGAGGCTGATGTAGAAGTGTGCCACAGTTTTGGGGGCACTCCATTGTACATGCACCCCCTGCTTTGCCTGTACAGCCTTGAGCAGTCCTGCAGCCCTGAGCTGCCTGAAAGCTGTCCCTGCCTGTCACTGCAGCCCACACAAGCAGGCACAGTGGGGCACCATTCCCCTGGATCACTTTGGGCTGACCACCAAATCACCACAATAGTTACAGGCTCAGAGAGCTTTGGGGAGATGCAGCAGACACAAACAATTTTGTTTATGCATCCCCAAAACGCTTTTGTCAACTTATGCTGAGGCTTGTTCTGATCTGGTTACACTTCACCAAACTGTACCAGGGTGTGAAGCTGGGCAGTATTCAGCTGTCCAAGAACTGTGGTGGCCATGGGCTGGTAGGCCAAACCTGAGTTGCAGAAATCCAGACAGTTCCCTTGGAGCCAAGAGGTCACCCCTGACCAGCAGCACCAAAGCTGTCCCTGGATGAACACACATCCACACAGAGTGCTGGTGTCCTTGTCCAATTCAGCTGTGCCCCAGGTGCCCCCCTGCCCTGAATGTGCAGGGTCCTTTCAGTCTCAGCTGGAAGTGAATTGAAGAAGACACGTAATACACATTGGATGTGTAAAGCTGAAACAACCAGTGCATATATTTTTTTATCATGAAATAAGTAGCTTTCTTGCAGATTTCTCACAGGCACACAAACTCTTGATACCTTTAATTACCCATCATGCTTAATATCTGTTCCTGGCTCCTTTCTCCGTTTTCTTCCTTTCAGTAACACTAAAGATTATTGCTGTTCAACTTTTTTGCTGGTGTATATTGTTTTACATTGTTAAAATGTCAGGTTTTCTCACTGGCATAATTTTCTAGTATTAATGTTACTGTTTGGCTACACAACTGTATATTCCCCATGCTGCTGTGAGAGTCACAATTCTCATCCTTTTATTTCTTTTCATTTCTTATTATGTGAAACATGCAACTCAGATAAAAACCTCTATCAGCTTTTTGTTGATTTCTTTCTTAATAGGCAGCAAAGTTCTGGTTTAAATAGTTCAAATGAGATAACTTCTAATTTAGAGTTTGAGAATTTTTTTACATTACTAGCTAAAAATCAGCCCATGAAATATTGCTGTGTGAGAAAACAACCATTTTACTAGAACACTGTATATGGTTTTGATCTCATTAGTAATAGGTGTTTTGAAGGAATCATTGTGTCTTTTCTAATCAATACTTTTGTTAGAAAGGAAATGTTTAACCTGCAGAAATCTACCATCTACTTCTGTTACTGTATTCCCTTGCTTGTATTTTAAAGTTAAATTTCATTTTCTGCACAGTGCATATAGATGTGTAACCAGAACTTGATCATGTTTGAAGGTTGTATCTGTGTTTGGTTCCATACTGTACTTTATTATAACTTTCTTTCTTCAGAGACTGTTCTTACTCCACAAATACTCTTTAGTGTTAAAGTGTAAGACATTGTCCTTATATTCCTTAACTAATGGGTTATTAATAAAATGTTTTTTAAAAAGAGTGGAGTTTTTCTCACAATTAAGTCTGTTCCAGCTGTGTGAGGCTGCTGTACCTCGCTGGCAGAAGCAGTGGTGGGAGCAGAATGCAGGATTCATGCTCACACCACTTCAGTACCAGAGCTCATCACCGTGAAGGTTGGGATTGTGAGATGATAGTGGGTACCTGGTTCCTTAGGGATTCTTCTGCAATTTCTGACATGAGCAGAGTTTGGATTCGTTAGGCATTTCTGGATGCTTGCTCCTTTCTCAGTTTTGAACTGATTCCTATAGGAAAAAATACTTGTCCAGTTTCATGCTTTGTCTTGCTGGGAATTTTTTAATGGTAAAAATAAGCAGAGGCATCTAGCAATGAGTGGTGAGAGTTCTCTTGGATGGCACACTGGGCTGAGCACTTGGTGGCTTGTGTCCAGTGGGATTGGTGAAAGGATACCTGCCAGTGCCCAAGGACACACTGTTAACCTCCCGTGCATCTCCCTTCTTCCTGGGATGCATTCCCTACTTCAGTACAGTTTCCATTATTGCTTTATGCTGCCACGACTACAGAGCCATAAAATCTCATTTTATCTGCATTACAGAGGTAATAAATCTGCACTTAGCACAGTGTTCTCTGATAGTGGTTAAAGGGAACTCTGTCAGACTGTGTAACTCTGATGAGTCTTTCTCCTAATGATAGGTAACCCCACAAACGAGCAAGGAAGGACCTTGGAGGGAGTGATGGGTGACTGCAAATCACTCTTCCAGCTCCCAGTTCACAGCATAGGATGCTGATTGGAGGCTGCTGAGAGGAGCCACGGTGGGATGGAATGGATGACAGAGATGGACGGACACAGCAGTTACAGGACAGAAGTGAAGAGCAAAGCGTCAGGTTGTGTTTCTTTGTCTTCCCAGCCTTTGTCACCCTGATACACTGTGTAAGAATGCAGCTGGAAATACACTACAGTGAGCTTGGGTTTCTCATGGTCTCAGGTAATTCAAGGAGTTACAATTGCCAGTGCAGTGTGTGGCCCAGCTCGGCCTTCTGGAACACGGCACAGCGTGAGATAATGGGCTGTGTGATGCGGTGAGGTGGCCAGGATTGCTTCACAGATTCTCAACAGACACAGAGAAAACAGTTTTTGCTGCTTCCAGAAGCAGGTCCCGGGGTGGTCCCACCACTCCTGGCATGGCTCTGGGCTCAGTGCCTCAAGGTGGGTGCCACAATTTTGGCTCCCGCTCCAGGTTGCTCACTGACCATGAAGCAGATGCTAAAACCCCGCATGTATGTACACAAGGGAAAAGCTCCCAGACTGTTAGCAGGCAGGGTAACCACAATTACACATAGAATAATAAATGGAGTGGATTCAGACAAGTTAATCTCCCACTTCATCCACTGAAACTACTAATGGTGTCTTGGGGACCTCAGTTTGCAGTTAATTGGTGTAAATCAGGAGCACGATTGGAGCTGATGGAAATTTGCTGTGCAGGGAGTGAGGGGTGAGTGATGCCCTCAGAGGGCATTGTGGAGAGGGAGGGCAGATGGACAGACAGATCCTGTGCCCCTCAGCAGCAGGGGGGACAGAGGAATGGACCCATCGACTGCTCTGCAGTAAAGGGTTTGGAGCCTCAATTTGGGCTCGACACCATCACTCCTGCAACCCTGCTGCTTTTCCAAAGGCTCCGATTTCTGCTCGCAGTGTGATAAGCAAATTCCTGCCTCCAGTACAAAGCAACTTTTCTAAGCTCTCATGCTTACAGAGCGTAGAAAAACATGAGTGCTCTGAATTCCTGCTCTTAGGTGGCTCCAAAAGCCCCAAACCTGCCTATTCCCTAAAAGATCTCATGGTTTTTCATATAAGTCCTATTGTTTGGAGTAGTGGATGATTTCTGAATGTGCCACCAGTGCTGTCACCAGTGTCATTTGCAAGATGTGGGGGTGAAGTTGGTGATACCCTAAACATGTACCTACCTCCCCCTGCTCCTGGGTCCTGCCAGGGCACTTGGCAGCAAAAGCACACAAAATCTGTGGTTCAGAGGGAAAGCAGCTCTGTAAAGCACATCGTGCTCAATTTCTCTTGGAATTATTAATTCCCACAAGCCATCCTCAGTAACAGTGGCCACAAGCCCATGATGGCTTCAAGCATTACATAAATGCTGATGGGGCCCCATGGCAGGAGCCACGGAGTCGGAGCAAGAGCACGGCTGGTGCCAAAAGGTCAGGGACAGCACGGAAATTCAGATGTTACCGAAAGGCTGGCGGAGCCAGAGCAAATTCTTCCCCAGCTGAAAGGAGCCTCGTACAGCTCAACCCTCTGCTAAACGAAGGAAGCTTTAATGTGGAGCAGATGTAGTGACGTCTTCTTTCCTCGTTAGCCGAGTCAGACACGCTCGGGGTGCACCATCCAGGGGAGCCTCACATTGCTCCTCTTCACAAAGGGTTTTTCACCAGATTTCTAGGAATGGTTACAGTAACCCAGTAGTGGTTTAGTAACCCAGTCCACAAAATCTGGTTTTAGTCTGAAGAAAGAAATTAGTTAGGGTTGACTTTTATTTCATTTTAGTTCCTTTTTGCCAAGCAAACACCACAAAACACTGAGCTGTCTTTGCAGAGATGGCTTTTGCTGCTAAAAGTGAAGATATGAGTTATGTTTGTGGAGAACATGGGCCAAGGGACAGGGTAGGATCAGTTGGAAGGCACAAAATACTGCATGGGCACAGGGGCTGAGAGCCTTGTAAGAACACGTTTTCCTTATTTAATGCCAGGAGGGGAGACAAATTATCCTGCTGTAGAAGGATTTAGGAGCAGACTCATCCCTTACTGGGTCCTTCCTCACTGGGGCATCTTCCAGGGTGAGCAGGCTGGTCCAACACCTGCATTACTGGCTCGGATAAGTCACTTAGGACAGCATTAAAATCAGGAGTACAGAGGTGGGACAAACCAAGCTCTCCTGCATTCCTGCGAGGTTGCCCCAGTGAGAGGAGACAGGTGAGGGGAAGCCCCCTGATGTATCCCTGTAATCCCTGGAGCTCTGTGAAAGGAGCCCCGGGAAGTGAAAGTGGTGAGGGGAGATCTGTGAGGGGGCTCCGGTGAAGGGAGGAGACTGATGTATCCCTGTAATCCCAGGAGCTCTGTGAAGGGAGCCCCGGGAAGTGAAAGTGGCGAGGGGAGATCTGTGAGGGGGCTCCGGTGAAGGGAGGGGACACCCTTGAGCCTGTAATCCCAGGAGCGACACACGAGGGGT
>VYZP01062022.1:1226-41448 GCA_013400635.1 Hypocryptadius cinnamomeus | reverse complement strand
TGAGTGCATCTTTTAAGTTTACCTTGAGAGGTAGCACAGCTGATCTCATAAAATGAGTGAGTTTAGTTTCCATGGAACAAAAAGAGTGCATGACCTACAGTACTGCTTTTGATGCATTTAGCCAACAAATGCATAATGCAATGCCATCACCCATGTCATGGCTCTCTGTGTTGGCAGACTCTGATGTACACAGATTCCCCTTTTTGCTAACGCCACCACACCCATGATGAAAGGAGGCAGCCAGCACGTGTCTGGTGGCTGCCAGCTGGGACAAGATAATGGCAGAGTCTGTGCAATAAGAGCTCTATCCTCAGGTCTGCAACACAAGTTGCCCCCAAAACCTCCAGGTTTTGGTTGCTCCAGGCAGAGCACCACCATTTTTCTTGTCAGGAACATTTCACCCACACTGGGAGAAGGAAGGAGAGACTGAGCTCAGGTTTTTCCCATATAATTAGGAAAAAAATTGAGGAGAACTTGCTGAAGCAAAGGATTTAGCACTCAGGCAATGCTAATGAAGCTAAGGGATGAGTTTCCATTATTTTTGCTAAGAGCTTATCAGAAAACCTATTACAGGTTGAAAAGCCTACACTATACTGCTGTTAGTCATCCTGAGTTTGTCCTTCACAGTCACTGGAGGTAGAAGACAGTGCTCTGGGTCCTGGTGCTGCTGATACATCTTTATCAGCTCTTCCCAGAGGAAAACAATGTCAGCAATGGCTGCTGATGATGTGAACGCTTTGCTTTATTAAATTGTGCTTTCCTAACAAACATACTTCTCTCAGGAATCAATCTTCCTCCACCTCCATTGCTTTTTTTTAACCTGGGAGGTGTGGATTTGTGATTAGCCACAGGAAGAGCTCTTACACCCAGTGGAACACCATGTTCCTGAGGTCAGGTCCAGCACAACCCAGTAAAAAACAACCCAGCATCTGGAAGGGGTCTCTTTTCCAACGCTGGCATCTCATTCCATTTGATTCTTTTCTGGAAACCACAGTCACTTACATATTTTTAAGGCCCAGGAAAAACCAGTCCAGCTGGTTCCTGAAATAACTCCAACTCTATTATGGCAAGGCAAGAAGGCAGGGATTTGTTTTTCTTTCACTCCTGGTTTGTTATTTAGAGCTTTTTAAGAGACACGCATGTGGCAAACATCAAATTAAAATACAATCAGCCTCAACACTGTATTGACAGTCAAGACAATGCTTTCCTTCATACTCATTTGAAGATGGCTTATGTCTGTAACAATATATTTCTGTCACCTCACTGCATGCAGAACTACGTGCACTGCCTTTAAAAATGTAGAGGGAACAGAATAAAACACTTGTAATCAAGTTTAGTTTCCTCCAAAACTGAAAAATGACATTGGAACAGATATAAGTATGTGCATTCAGATGCAGATGTATACAATTAAGCTCTAAAAGGATAATAAAATCTTGTGGTTGAATCCAATTTTTAAAAATTGAAAAAATACTGAATGTTGCTCATAATAAGTCTTGAAAACAATACCTAAACCTGAATTGATCTTTGAAAATTTGCTCCTTCATTAAAAAGCTGTAGCTTTGCCTCCCATCTTTCCATCAAAGGCTTGAAATTTGGCAGAAAGACTGCACTAACACCAGATAGGAATGGCATGTCCAGGAAAAGCTGCCCAAATCTGGCTAAAGTTCTGAAGAAGAAAAAAGGCAAATACAAACTTGTTATTGTTTGGCAGCAAAACTATCCCAAAATGTATTTCACTGAGCATGATTCACCGTGGATTGATAGGGCTTGGTCAGGACTTTACATGCAATTGCTCTTATTACCTCTTTCTGGAGCCCACCATGGAGATAGACACAGGGAATAACTAGAGGGAATGGTTCCTTCTTGTTTTCTCTCTGGACACTTATTTTAACCCCTATCATGCCATTCAGTTTTGTCAAAAAAATTTAAACCAACCAACTAAATCTGGGGCCTGTTTCATTCTGCAAAAAGCCTCATCTTTCCAGCAAGTCAAAGAACCTCTTATTTGAGTATATTTTGGTGAGAACAAGGTTTCAAGTAACCTGATCCTAAATCACAATATCCTGCATATAACCTCTACAACTCATTCTTCTAACAGAAATTTAATTTCACTTATGACTCACAGTGAAGCCCTCCTTATTTACAAAATACATTCCTGAAGTCGAGTATCATTTTGGACTCATTGAAACACAAAATGTGTTCCCTAGGGAGGTTTTATCCATGGCAGAAAGTGTTGAAAAATGCTATATTTTTTGAAACCTTCAAAATTTGACTTAAGCACAGAAAGACTGGGAAGATAACTTGCATAAATTATTCTGGTTTTAATTTAAATACAATTTTTCTAATGGGAAGGTGGTGTTGACTGGTTTTTATTTTTTCTCTTTTCTTTCGTTTTTGATGCTACTAAATGAAAGTTTGCACTGTGCAAACAGTAAAGATACATATTTACTTTACTTCTTGAAATAGCAGGTGATTTTTTTTATTTCTTGAAGGCAGCAGCCAAGGTGAGAAATAGCATCTCCCAAGAGCTGAGCTGCTGCACACTGAACACCAGAACTCCACACTGCTCCAGTCCAAGGAAGTCTCCTATTGGAATCAGAACAAGTGTATTGGAAATAGTTTTTTTCAGAATTTCTTAGTGAAAACAACTACCTGGCAAGACCATTAATTTCCTTGCATTTTTTATTAGATATATTCTTTGATTTTTCAAGATTCTTTGGCAATTTCAACTTATCCGGGACTGTTGGATTATCAATATAAGGGCATAAAAGGGAATGTATGCCAAGATACTTCACAAAGGCTGCTCCCCATTTTTGTTTTCCCAGTAAAACTGAGTCAGTCACTTTATGCTAAAAGCAGAGCAAAATATGCCTGTGTCAGAGAGCAGCTGACATGCTCTGAGATTGATATTGACATACCCCAGTGTAATACACCCATGCTCCCAAAACTCATGTATAGATGTGTCTCTTGAGCTGTGTGGATTGGTGTGGTTCATGGAAAGCCCCTGGAAGATCAGTAATTGACCAGAGACAAATTGCTTTCTCTCCCTCTTTTTTCAATGTTACAGAATACAGGAACCTTGCCCCACACACCTAAATTCCCTGAAACCAGCTCCCCTGGATGACAGACCTTACTGGAAATGGCAACATAGAAGAACAAGCATTCCCCTTACCAACTGATGAAGACATCTGCATAGAACTTAATAATTAAACCAGAATAATAGAAATGCACTGCATTAGATCTGAAGTGCCCCTATCCTTGTATTACTTAAGACCCTGACAAACACAGCTGGCTAGTATTTATTAGCTGATGAGAGGTTAGCCAGGGCAGTTTTAGATCCTTTTCAAAGGGAAATTAGTTGTCATAATTATTTATTTAGCCAAATAGTACCCATCAATATTTATGAATGACAAGAAAGTAATGTATACTTACTTTTGAATAAATTAGAGAAGGACTAATCTATGGTAGTTACATAATGCAGAATTGACCTGCTTAACCTTTAGTTACATTTCCCAAATCACTTTCCCAGAGTGAGCAGCCTGTACAGAGAAAGGAAAATAGGCAGACCTGCGGAACAGTGTAATGCTCCATTACATGTAAGGAATATAATGTAAAATACCAGTTTAAACTGAACAAAATAATGCAGTCAATATGAGTTCACAGTCATTTTCTATAATAAATAATAAATTTCTGTGTCTAATATCCCCTTTGCACGCAGTGCATTTCAGCAGGAGATGTGATGCAGCAAAGGGAAAGGATCAAACAACAGCCGAGGGGATTTCCTGCCTGCAGGCCCCCAGTCCACAGCCACGCTGAGGTTCAACAGGCACTGACCCTAGGCAAAATAACCAAGATCTGTGCGGTAGGAGTCATCTCAATAACTCCTTGAAGTCAGAGCATTCTTAAGATATGTTCTGAGAACATTGCTGAAACTGATATTATTATCAAAACTTTAATAAACGCAGAATGCTAACTCTTTTATGCTTAAACATTCACAGTATTTGCTGATTATCTTTTCCCATACTTGATAAATTTTTTACAATTTCTTCCAGTACATGAACTAAGGGGCATCAGCTGAGAGGAGGAGGGACGGGCTGAAGCTAAATACATGAAAATGTTTCTTTGCACATTGGGTTGTTCAGCTGCAGGAGTCTGTTCTATGTTCAGCTATTGCACACATGAGCTTGGACCTACTGGGCCAAGCCAAGGGGCAGTGTGGGGCAGCATCCTGCCTCCAGCAGGGGCTCCAGCCTGAAAAAGGAGTAACACCCAATATGGCTCTTCTTACCTGCTTAGGGAACCCTTCACTGCTGGCCTGAGTCCTTTTTATTTGGACATTTGCATTGTAAGTATATCCAAATGAGGCTTCAGTGTGATCTCCTGTGTACCCAAGTCATCACAAATTCTAAAGATTTTTTCACCCAAGCATCTTTATTAAATCTGGAAACTTCAACAAATTTATTTCCTTCTTCAAGAAATTACTAGTAAAATGAATGCAGGAAGTGGGACACGGCTTGAAGTCTGTGAGAGACAAGACCTCTACAAAGGGAAAAAACTGACCACAAAAAAGATCAGTTCCCAACAGAAACAATGTTATACCTATGACAGTGTACTATGTTGTACTAAACAGATAGAAAATCACATCAAGATCCCTGACAACATGCTGAAGAGATGGCCAGGATCTGAGGTGGCCAGGAGATAAGATGGCCTGTCAGCTTTGTGCAGTGAAAAGACAAGAAATGCCTCCTCAGTCAGGCAGCAAAACCAATGGGATTTTCTGCACAGTCTCAGTGGATTCATTTTTCCGGCCCAGCAGCCAGACCTTGGTACTCTGGAGAAACACAAAACAAAAAAAAAAAAAAAAAAAAAAAAAAAAAAAAAAAAAAAAAAGTCAGCAAAGAGAGAACATATCAACACAACCAGGGCTTCTTGGTGAACAACCTTTCCTTAACCTGTTCAAGACCTGAAACTGCTATTTTGCTGCTCAGCTCAGTGAAAGTTTGCCCTGTGAAACAGCCATTGCTTGATCACCTGTGAGAGACATTTGCAAATAAGACCACAAGCACACAAGATTTCTGAGGCCAAGGACAAACCCTCTCTTACTGTGACTTACGTACCCAAAACTGGTTATCATTCTACAGCAACAGCCAACGCAACAGGATTTTAATATTTGTCTGATTTAAACTTTACAGACATATGCTGAATCCTTCAGTCCTGAGGGAGAGGGAGAGAGGAATATTCCCAATACTATGGTTTAGCCCCTGTTGAACTGAGACAAAATCATCACTTGTTTAATTTTTGGGACAGGCTTGAAACCTTGGCTATGTTAAATCAATGAAAACACTGCTGTTGGCTTCAGAGAGCTAAGCATCTATGAATATATTATTCAAAGATGGAATAGGGAGAAGAGGCTGTAAAATGCAGACAGCAAGGAGTTCTGCAGTACAACTGGACTTGGTCCTTCTAGAAAAACACAAGTGTGTGTTCCCCAGCCTCATAGGGTCCATGAGACCAGGGTTTGCCAAGGTGCTTAGATCCATATGGCAGCCCAAAGCTGGAACTCAGCCCTCTTCCTTCTTCCAGCCTCTGTCTCTCTCTTGGCTCTTCTCTTCTGTCTCTCATTCAGCCTGTACCACTGCCACCATCCCAAAAGCATGGCATTCACTCAGGAGAAAGGGAGCAAGATTTCATCCCAGTAAATCAGTCTATTTTTCTCTATCCTCCTGCCTGGAAACTAATGCCCAGGAATCATAGAAAAATCTTGACTTTTTCAGTTTTTCTGTCACCTTCCTATAAAAACCAAAAGAATGTGATCAAAAATCTTGAGGCTAATGCCCAGCATGGAAAATGTCAGAAAAAATGGTTAAAATTTAACAAATTTGTTTATGTCCAAGAAAGGAACCTGGTAAGTGGAGTGGTGAGGAGCCTCACACAGCACTGAAGTGTGTCCAGGTTTGAGCAGCACTGGAAAGTCATTTTGTATTGCCAGAACTATGCAGTGGTTTGTAAAGCAAAGGAAGAATGACCATCATTTCTGCACACGAAACTGCTCAGTCTGGATAAACTCCATTTGGGAAGGGGCAGCCATGAAGTGTCTGACCTGGCCAGAAATTTGGTGACATAACAAAAGTCAGGTTCAAAGAGTCTTACAAGATACAAGTGGAATGCCAGCTTCATCAGGAACCTTGGCTTGGACCAGGCTTTTATTGACCACACATCGAAATCTCCTGCTGAGGCTGGCAGATGCTACTGAATTCATTCGTTGCTGGTTGACACAATTCAGGCCCACAGTCTCCTTCTGCACTCTTGACTTGTGTTGTTGGTGATATTTTGACATGATTTGGGATGTAACTGGGATCTAGGCAAAGATCCAAGCAGTTTACACACCTGCTAAGTGTGGTGATTGATGGCTTTTCTCCATTTCTCTTTTGCCTTCACACACAGGCAGAGAAAGAGTGACGTCTTTGTTTTATCTGGCTACCTTTTATACTGCTATCTGTACTTTAAAACACATTCAGGTGCAACAGCGAATTCGAAGTCTACATAACAACTGTAATGGATGTACCCAGACTACTTGAAATACCTTCTGCATCAAACCTTTTCAGCATTCTTGGAAATTTTAACAAGGCATCTGTGCAAGAAGAATAACAAATACAGGCCATTTTATTACACAGCAGAAAATAACAAACTTCTAGACACACACAGCAAAGAGGGCATTTTTTAAAAGAAGAACCATTTCACTTTAAAAATTTGAGAAAATAACATTCTTTAGAGCATAAATTAGAATATAATACCATTTTTTGGTCTCAGATTAAGCAAAACATTATCTTCTCATCACAATTATTGATAAATATCTATTTTTGCACCCACTTCTGCATCTAGTCAGATTGCCTAGGCAGCTTTACCCATTCTGATGGTGTAAAGGGATGGTTTCCACATGAAAATGTCTCTTACTTACTCCAGACCTGAGCCAGAGGTTGAACTCTGAGCCAGACTGAGCACCCCAACTCCTGGCAATTCAGAAAGAAGGGAGGATGTCGAGGCCTTAGAGACACACCATGATCCTCTCTTGGTCATGGCTTGCACAGATCAGTCAGGTGTGAAAGCAATTCAGTGCACGAATGACTCTTCCAGTGCAACCAGTCGTGCCTTCCGTGGCCTCGGATGCCCAGAGGCCCAGCTTTGTTTGCAGCACTTTGCTCTCCTGAGCTGTCCTCCTCTGCTTCCCTGACCCTGCAATGCCGTACCTTACCTCCTCAGAAGAGGGGAGAAAGGATGGAGAGGGACAGGAACGGTAGGGTGCCACACCAAAACCCGTGCTGGAAGGACAGGTTTGGGGAACATCATGCCCAAAGGGAAAAGCCTGGGATGTGAGATGCAGGGAAGTTCTGTTTGCTGCTGTTGCAGCCCCCTGTTGCAGAGCCAGAGCTGGGGTGGGGGAGAGGCAGATGGCCCTGCCTGAAAGCATCCTAACTTGCTGTCAGAGAGCAAGAGGCTGGCTGCTGCTGAGGACAGAACATCATCCACCACTTGGAAAGAATGAATGTGCAGTGAGAGGCGAGCTTTGGATGCAAAGCTGCGGTGCCTGACCCCGTGCCAAGGCAGAGCCTGGGCTCCATGGGTTACAGGCATGTCTGTGTGGACACAAGGATGATAGGTGAGCCGCTGGCTGCAGCCAGGGCGGCAGTCCCTATGGCCCTGTGTTTTCCTAGCTAATATTTAGCTGAGAGGCCTCCAAGGAAAACCCATGGGATGCTGGTGCTGGTGATTCAATAAGTGTCATTCTTCCCTCTGAGTCAGTGCACAACCATTTCCCATAAATGGGGTTAATACGTCCTCGATGGCTGGAGAGAGCAGTCTTTTAGGCCAGACATAAAAAGCAGAAGTCCTGAACAGTAGTGGGAAAAACATTTGTAACTATAGCAAAGTGAAGGGATTTTCCTAGCTCCGTATAAACAAATGGGTTCACTTCTGCACATTTTGTTAAAGCAGTATCAGGCCCATTTTCCATTGAGAGCAAGCCAGCTTCAGAGCAAGACTAGTCCTGGTTTGGGGTGAAAATGACTTTTTTATTATGTACGAACAAGGTGATATTTTTGTCTGGGTTTTGTCCTGCAGTGAGGGATGTGAGGTCAGGCAGTGACGAGGAGCCATTGCACCAGCACACTAAAGAAGCGATGGTGGGGGGAAGGACCACCACAGTGGGGCTCTGTCCAGAGGGGTGCCTTAGGCTGGGGTTTGCTAGGCAGGTATTTGAAATGATGCCACAAAAAATGCCACTGTTACTTCCAGCCGTGCTGCAGTGAGCGGTGGTGCTGAGCCAGCATGCCGAGGTTCCCAGCGGCCAGGGACGTGCACAGTCACACCCAACTGTCCTGGGAGAGCCATGTGGCACTGGCTGTAAGCAGAGCTAACATGCAGCCCTGCAGTTTCACTATTCTTAGGGATGCAGATTCTTCCTGCTGAAAAAAAAAAGTTAGTTATAAGGCAAGGTTTAGCAAAGAAAAAGTAATTTGGGGTGTACCTAAATAAGAAAGTTATAGTGAAAACATCTCATAAAAACCAAGTTAAAGGCAGATGCAAGACATGCTGCTCAGTGCTGCCTAGGAGTCATTTACATCACCTCCACTACTCAGGTATTCAGGTGAAATAAGTACAGAACTACAGATCCAGAGAGGTGTGAGAGCTTCTGCAGGTGGTACAAGGTGCTGTGGGGAGGTGGGCTGTTGGCCAAAGCAGAGGAGGAAGACTCCATTGAGGAGATTAATCACAGCAGCTGTCAGGAGTGAAGGGAGAAGGGCCCTCCCCACAACTGCCCAAACCAGGAAACTGCAGGAACTTTTGCCATAACCTCAGTCCTCACCCTTCCTGCCATGTTTCTGGTCTTGCTGTGTCCTACGTGCAATTCCAATATAAGCTCTTCAGAAACACTCATTTTTGTTATATGTGGCTATTGCTATTATTTGTATGTTTAAGGACCCTAAACACGCAGTGATAAAGGAAATGGACACCTAATGTGCAGCTAGCAGAAGCCAGAAATTGTCACAATTCCATATGATTGATGGACATGGTTCTCCAACAGAAGGGAGGCTGTGGAGTTACTTGACCCTCTCTGCACAACAGCATTGGTAATTCTCACTTGTAGTAATCTGCCAGAAGCCTACACAAAAGCATGACTCTCCACCAGAATTCACATGGCATAGAAAAAACAGCTCTGGAGAGATGCAAATTCTGTCATGCTGTTCCAGTCAAAATCAGTGCTGGTGCCCAGTGCATGTTGAAATCCAGTACTTTGTTTTGTCCTTGTAGCCTGAAAACTACCATTCCCTTCTTCTAACCTCACATTTTACAGCAGCTTAGAAACCCTCACTGGCTTTTTTCAAAATGTTTAAAGGCTCCTTTACTCCTGTCCTCTCTTTTACAAAACGAGCCTTGGACATCCACACTGGAAAGTTTTAAAGGAACTGCTCTGCTCAGACAGGCTAAATTACTTGGTTACAGACAGTCATTAGCAGTCATTGTTCGTGACGATTTTTCTCCCTGTTGGGCTTTATTTAATTGCTATTTGATTTCACCCCTGCATGAACTCAAAGGCATTTTAAAGAGACTGGGAATAAAATCTCACTTGCAAGAAGCCGGTGTTTCTCCTACAGGGAATACTTAGGCCAGGAAGCAATTCAAGGTTAAGGTAACAACATTTAAAGTGCCTTCTCATGAAGTAGGTGTCTGAAATCCCATTAGAGATGGAGTTTGAAGGGTGACTCAGCTTACTGTAAACACCCTGCAGCTGTGCAGCAAATCACCCTGTAGCCTGCACAGACACCTAGGACAGGGCAGAGCAGATATTTTGGATGCTTTGGGCTTCCTCCCTTGCCCACTTGCTACTTTTGCTGTGCCTGGAAATGATAGCCTGTGCTGCACACTGAGCACAGGCAAGGAGGGTGCACCTGCCCCCAGGCACCTGCATCTCCACCCTGGTACCCTGGCTTCTGGGCCCTGCTGGAATAAAATTTCCTCCACTATTCAGAGGTGTTAACACATTTGGTACCATCTTTGGGAAAGTTCAGAGTTTATCCTCTGACACTGTACGAGCACTTTGCAGACAGTGCTGACTTATTAATTTTATTATTTATACACAAATAGCCATGATTTATTATTTTTAGATATGAACGTTTAACCGTGTTGCCAAGAAAATGTGTCCTCTGACACATTTGGTTCCTTTCTCTTTTCTTTTTTGAGCAGTGACACAGCCAGCCCTTTGCTCTGCCATCCATTAACATCTCACTGGAGCTGTGATGGGACTGTGTGTGTGGGACAGCACTTTTTTTATTTGCTTGCCACTTCCAAAGGGGAGCTCATTTCCTAGTTTAACAGGTGCTGTACAGAGTGGGGTTGCTGATGGCAGTGCAAGGAAAGTTAAATTTTATCAGAGCACTACAGCCCTTTGCACGTTTCACAGATGCCTCAATGCCTCTCTGTTCTCTCCCATTGCTGCCTGTGCTGACAGCCACTGCCCCTCAGCTACAGCCACACTATGCACACACAGGAACAGCGCTGAAATCCCCCACGGTGTTAGGAAAGGCAGCTTTTGCTGCAGGCGTGAAGGCTTCACTGGGTAAGGCAGATTGCTTCTGGACAGAGTCATACTAATGAGGAGCTGCTGAGACCCTTCTGTCCCCGGCTCTTTTCTTCCAACAAAACTGTGAGAATGAGACTGTCTCATTTTCCTGTGAAGGACTAAATAACTACCCACATCCAAATATTTACACTAATGAGCACATTCTCAGGATTTCCTGATTAAAACACTTTTTTCCCTAACTACACACTCACAATGCTCCAGGCTGCAATTGGAAGTGTAGCAGGGATTCAGATGAGGGAGATGGGGTGTTATGTAGATACTTCACAAACACTTGCCTTGAGAGAGAACTGTGCTGGGACACATTCCCTCATGTTTTGCTGAACTCCCCCTTTCCCATTACACCATGGCACAGCTCTGCTCTGAGGAGCAGTAGCAGCTCTGGGCTGAGTCCCGTGAGACTGGCTCCACGTTGGAAACACAGGCAGGGATGTTGCACAGATGTCCCTGCACCCTTTGGCACTGGACAAATGCTACACAAGCCCTTTGTCTCAGCTTGGCTTCAAACTCATTCCTCTTCACCACCCCAAAGTGCAGCCTATGGCAGACCTAGGGACACAGATGCAGTCAACATTTCCTCAGATGAAGATTTTTAATATCAGTTGATTGTCTGGACTGTGTTCATAAAATGCACTTTTAAGGTTCATCAGACCTAGAATTAAAGCTTCTTTTTATAGGAATGTTTGGTTTTCATACATTTAACTAAGCAGTAGTGGTATCTTTGAGTATATTTTCAAGCAAACACATGAAGCACTTCTATAGTTGAAGAAAAAATTGAAATTAAAGGTGCCAGTAAGAAGCTTGAGCACAATGAAATTACCAGGGCAAAGAAAGGCCATTTCTGGAGTATCACTCTAACAGCAGTAAAATGCTCATAAATGTAATACAATATTAGATGCCTGCTGTTTCCCAGATTGCACATGAAAATACCACCAAGAGGAACATATTTACAAGCAAGAAGAACATACAAGTACTACAGCAGCTGAGTGTGTGTGCAGCTAAAAGAGTGACAACTGTGTAAATAGCCATGACCTCTGGCATTTGGCTCCATAAAGACCTTCCTAAATAGCCAAAAGCTCTGCTTTAACTAAAAGCAGCAAACAAGGTGTGTGCTGATGGTATCTGCCTGTAAGGGTTTTTATTTTGCTCATGCCACAGAGAAATTGTACACCATATTCTAGTAAATAAACCAACATGGCTATGACATTTCCATTCTGCAACAATGTAGTCATTATTGTTAAATAGGAATTAATGGGATATTTTTCCTTTCAACACAATGCTGACAGTGCTGATTTTACAACACACTTACTCCAGGCATTCTTGTCCTGTTTAGAGAAAGGGAAAAATTTGACTGAATTTGGCTTGAAATCTGCATTGGCTTCTTGATTTGGAAAGATGGCTTTGAGAGACTCAGCAGAGATTACCAGTCTGATTCCATTTGTGACACTACACCAACACATTCCTCAATCCTGACCTGACACCCTCACAGTTATCACTAAAGCACTGTCTCCCCTGGGGCCAGGCCCTCAGCCCTGGGTGACACTGCCCATGGTAATCACAGTGATGCACACGCACAATACTTTGCCATGTCCTCTGTCTATCACTTCTTTTCATGCTGAAAAATACTCAGTCGTGCAGCAGGCAGATGTTTTGATTTATCCCTCAGTGCCCAAAAACAGTGGCAACTTCACAAAACATCTACTGATGCCTACAAGCTTCTTTTATTTAGAAACAGAAATGAAACAAAAATTAATTAGTTGATTACCCGCAAAACATGTTAGCAAAATTAAATGCAATAAATAGTCCACCACTTTCAGAAAGTTCAGTAGGGTAGTAAGTCTTTGTCCTAACATACGAATTCCATGTTTGTACATGTGCAATGAGTTTGAGTGGGATAAACACCTCCCCAAAAGGCAGTTCTGGAGGGGACACTTGCAACATCCTTTCCACTGACAAGCAGACCCCAAATCCTGGCTCCTCCTTTGAGACCCAAAACAGGAGACAGGGGATGAAGGAATGGGGACAGGGGGCAAAATATGCTCCTTTTCCATCATACTGCCAGCATATAACCACAGAGAAATCTCCCACAAGAAACCTACCTTTTATTGACATTAGAGGTAGGATTAGGAAAAACAGTGAGAAAATTACTAAGATGCAATTTCTTTTTTAGAAAAAAAGATTTCCCTGATGGCAATGAGAGCACTAAGACATCACGAGAGCTGCTCTGACTCTGTGCAGCACATACTGAAACCCCAGTAAACTTCCCTAAACCACCAAGTACACAGGCCCTGCTCCTGTTGAGTTTCCTGTAGAAGCAGAAGTTATAGATTTCTCTTGCTGCCTGCAGTAACTGTAACTTTATCTTTTAAACACACAGAAAGGAGTCACAACTCTTTTTGTGAAATCATCTAAGCTACAATGCTTACAATGCCACTACAGCCTTTAACATAATTTATGGAACATCATCAAGAAGTCTGATGGAGAGATAGCAGACAACTTAGGAAAAGGAAAACAGGGTACAAATCATGTTCAAAACATATACTTGATATTTCTGTGTCAGTATTATTTTCTGGTGATATCTTTTTATGGAAGATAAAGTATCTTTTATTACCATGTAAGTACAACTTCCTAAATTGCCACAACTCAATAATAAATTACATGAACATGTATAAATGTCAGAACAAATTGTTTCCAGAATAAATAATGTTTTGCAACTCTTCATTTAGCTATACAATGTTTTCCAATTTTTTTAAATAAAAATAATATCTAAACTATATTTTTAGACAATACCAGTTATACACTGAATTTCTCTGGAGTTAATTATAAAATGTAGATTTCAGTGATTTGAAAAAATACATGCCTTTCTTTTAGATAGACCTGCCAGAAACTAGGCTCTTGTCCTGCTGGAGGACTTCAACCACTCCAGCATCTGCTGGACGTGTAGCACAGTGAGCTGTAGACAAACCAGAAGAATCCTGGAATGCTCAGACGATAACCCCTTGAGCCAGATGATAGAGTGGGTGAGGAAGGCCAAGGCAAAGCTGGAGCTGAACCTGGCAAGGGACACAATGAATAACAGGAAGGGCTTCTACAGTTAACCAGTTCTACCTGCTAAAAAAGAGGGTCAAAGAAAGTGTACTGCCCAGAAAAAGAGGGTCAAAGAAAGTGTACTGTCCCAATAAACACAGCTGGAAAACTGGCAACCATGGATGAGAAGGCTGAGGTACTCAATTACTTTTTTGCATCAATGTTCAGTGTCAGCCTCTCTTCCCACTCCTCTCAAGTGGGTGGAATGCAAGATGGGTACTGAGGGAGCAAAGTCCTTCCCACTGTAGCAGAAGGTCGGGTTCATGATCACATGAGGNCAGGTGCTGTCCCTCAGGTTTCTCTACTGAGGGCAGTGTTATCTAATATCTTCATTAACGATGTAGATGAAGGTATTGAGTGCACTCTTGGCACATATGTAGCTGAGTGGCATGGTTAAAACACCTGAAGGATGGGATGGCATCCAGAGGGATCGAGACAAGTTGACTAGTGGGCCCACGTGAATCTCAAGAGGTTCAACAAGGCCAAGTGCAAGGTGCTTCACCTGGGCCAGGGTAACCCCCAGTAAAAAGGGAGGTTGAAATGGAAGGATTGAGAGCACCCCTGCCGAGAAGGACTTTGGGGTGCTGGTGGGCTCCAGCTGGACGTGACTCAATAATGTGCACTTGTGACCCCAGTTCATTAGAGAACAGAAGTGGCTTGGAAAGTCCTTCCACACACAAAAGAATTTAGTAATGTGAAATATCCCTTAAATCATAAGGGTCACATGAAGCACGGTGAGGCCATGCTTATGACCTCAGCACACCTTACAGAAGAGGATTTTTCAGCAGCTCGATTTCTAGTGTGGGGTAGGTAAGAACTGCAAGTGCACAAGAAATGTGGGTGGCCATGGAGAGGGTAAGGCCTGGGAAATGCTCTTGGTTTTTCAGCAGAGCTGTTTTGGCCTCATGGCTCACTTAAGGACTATTTTACAGCTTGATGCTCTTCCACATTTCTTAAGTATATTCTATATTAAACATGAACTAAAATAGACAGAAGCAATTTACCATAGAAATGTTGAGGGCTGCAGGCTGAAAGTAGAAGAAAAGTATTATGTTCAACCATGCCAAATCCTGCCTACAGCTCTGGAGTTTACCTAAGTTCAAGCTAAAATAAGGCTTACAAACCATCACTAAGAAATAAAAAGCCCTGCAGAAAAGAAGCCTTCCATATTGGCTTTTTGACCTCTCCACATGGAGCAGTTTCTCAGGTCTTATTTCAGGGCCTGAGAAGGGGCCAGAGCTATAGCCTCTTACAAGTGGAGCTGTGGGGAGGGTTTAGCTAAGCACCAGAAGCTCTGGTGACAGAGATGGGAAGGCAGAGATAGGAACCTTATGTAAGATGTCCACGGGTACAGGAATGTTTTGGGCAACCAAGAGCTGCAGAAGGTGGAGGTGCACTCAGAACTCTTCAGCTCAGCTGGTTTCATGGTGAGGACACTCTTGACTGCTATGTCAGGCTGAGATTAAATGAGACTTAATTAACAGTTCCTTGCTGTTGAACAGAACACAGCTGCCCTACAAAGCCATATTTTCATTCAACTGTGCATTAAAGGTAGGATTAATGCTTCTAGTAGCTAAAATCAGTGCTCTTGCTTTCCTGTTAGTTTTCCTTGTTTGTTTTCACACATCTTAGGAAAAGCAAGATGGTATCCAGAAATGAGATTGAGGACAGACTGTGAAGAACTAGCTCTTTAAACTTGCTTTATGTCTTGTTGCATTTTTACAAATTCATTTAACATTTCTTCACCACACTGATCAATGTGTTACAGTAATGTCCTTATTGGTTATAAAAAATCATTCCCACCAATATGACAATGACACAATAACCAAGACAACAAGATACATAATACAGTTAGTCTTGAGACTCACAAATAATTAAAAATAGTGAGGAACTACAGACATTCTGACTTGAAAAAAATTCTTTGTTATTCTTGCCATCCAGTTCAGAGAAGCTGATGAAGGGAACAAAGTATAACTGATTAGCTCTCTCCTCCAGATATAAGTCCAAGGTGTCCTCAAATGGAAGAAAAAAGGTTTTTGTGCTGTCAAATGCCCTGTGAGGGAAAAAAGCCCAAGCGGCCTGAGAGCAGCTTGTATCTTCTTCACCCCATTTGTTGCAGCTCCATGTGACTTGCTCTCTGGGTACTATAAACTGCTCATTTTATGGAGTTTTATTGAAATATGAACCTGCAACTCCTTTAGGAAACCCACTGTTTTCCTGTTTCTGAAGCTCTGTCAGGAATAAAATCTGTCCACAAGTCTCTGTCACTCCAGACTGCATGTCTGTTTTATATCCGACACAGTGGCAATGAAATAGTGCAGCAGAATTAAGGCTTTAGAACTTGGGGTGTGTGTCTTGAACCTGGGATCCAGGTTAAGGCTTTAGAAGGGGTGTGTGTCATTCCAGGGGGAGTGAGAGGGGCTCTAGTATTTCCCAGCAGATAACTGAGGTTCATGGGGAAAGAGAGCCACTTGCTTTTGCATTTAAAAGCCCTCAGGAGGGATTAATGACATCTGGTTGATGTCTGTGCAAATAAAGACACACTTCATGCTGCTGCTGCAATACCAGGAAATGGGGGAAAAGTGAGTTTTTTGGTCATGTCCAATAAAAACTAAATGGAAATTTAATCTACAGGTACTTCTCTCAGAAGTGATCAAAGAAGTAATTGAATTAAGCAGACAAACTGCAGTGGCAAACCCTAAGCCCAAATGTGTCTTGATCAAAAAGCAAGTGCTGATAATGCATGAGCTGCAATAAACTGATTAGGCCACTGACTGGGAGGAAATTGGTGGTTTTGTTGTTGTTGTTGTTGTTATATTGACCAGATCCTCTAAGTCTATTAATTCCTTAGACCAGTGCTTGGGTAACACTTAGAGCACTGCAGAACCTATTATTTGAGAAATAACCTCGGTAAAGCCACAGATGCAACATGCAGAGATAAATGAGATGGGAATCAAAGCCACAAAAGTTGGCTATCTTTCTTCTATCAGAAGTGAGGTGAAAATCATTAACTAGCTCTCAGAGGGAAACTTCAGCAGAAAGCCCAAGGGGATGGGTAGGAGAAGCGGTGCTGCAGTGTAGTGCTACCTATTCCAGGTAATTGAAAACACATTTCAGCTAGTTTGCTGTGGTTTTCATTCAGAAATTATTTAGCTTTGATCCTTTGCTTTCCTTTCCTGATACCTCTTAACCACCACCAAAAATGAGCTGTGATCAGTGCAATCTCCTCATAGAAGTTTGACAGAACATGTGATATCCTGAAGACTATTAACAGGTTGAAGTAGTTGTCATCCCACTCCTGCCTGTCTGTGATTCTTTAGCACTTCTCAGGAGTCCTGCAAATAATATCCAAACTACACAAACAACATGTCACTTTTCCTTCCTGTTTACACAAAAATATACATTTGTACAGATAAACTTAGATCAGCTGATTACTGTGGAACTACCACCAGCCAGAGGGAGGGAACATCTGAAGGATAATAATTTTATCTTCAGCTGCTTTTGCTGGGAATGGGAAGAGGATTTTACTCACTCTCCCAAAAGGCAGAGGACAGAAACTAGTGTTTGGGGTTTTTTTAACAGGCATCAGATTTCTGTGCAGCATGAGCCACAAGTAATTCTGCAAGACCATGGGTGAATGAAGATCTGAGCAGAAGTGGCTGGATGCTAAAGGGCAGAGTGAGGCTCTGTAGTATACAACAGGAGACTACAGAAATGGGGGAGAACTCCTCAGTGCATGCCAATCACAGGCCAGCTACTACACCCCCTACTCCCTTCTTCCCACTAAAATTTCAGAGCAGAAGTTGCAAAAAAGTGTTTTCTTTGCCATCAGAGTGAAATGTTTTCAAAAGTTCCACCATGATACAGGAATAAAGGTGTCGCTGGCTTTCAGCAGAGTTTCCTCCATGCTTCTGAAATCCCAGACTGCTTGCCTCACATACTCACATGACCTTCATGACTGCAGCATCCAAGCACCTCACCATCTTTCAGACAGTAATCTTCCCAGCATTCTTCAACCAGCTGGCTGCACCAGCTCTGCTTTACAGCAAGTGATAAATGGCAGTACTGAAATCAAGACCTAGAGACACAAAAAGACTCAGGCATTCTGCTGCCCAGCACAATGAAATGTGTGCCGGGGGAGGTTTAGGTTGGACATTAGGAACAATTTTTTTACCATAAAGGGTGATAAAATACTGAAATAGGCTGCCCACAGAGGTGGTGGAGTGACCATCCCTGAAGGTGTTTAAAGAGAGACTGGACATGGATCAAAGTGCCATGGTCTAGTTGACATGGTGGTGTTTGGTCATAGGTTGGACTTGATGACCTCAGAGGTCTTTTCCCACCTAGCTGATTCTGTGATTCTGTGAAATGTAGCATGGATCCAGCAGCATGTGTAGCCTGCTGCTTTTACAATACACAGGGAGGCTCAGGGATACACAGCTCTCCTTCCAGTGCCCCACATGGACTGCAATCCATGGGCAGCAGGAGTCATGTCACTGCACCAGGAGGGCTCAAGGGCATCCAAGGGATGTGAAGGTTCATTCCCAGTGTCACACAATCATTTCCATAAACATAGCAAGGTCCTTCTGAAGCCATCCCAACTACTTGACACTTTCTTTTGTTAGAAAGCTCCTGCCAGATGCCATTTCTTAGGTAACCAGACAATTTCTCAATTCTGACCTAATTTTCTTCATCACCATTTCTATTTTTCTACTATTAACACTGCCATTTAACTTAAATAGTTATTTTCTCTCGCTGTGATTTCAACACATGATTTTTTTTCATGAAGAGCCTGTTTTCTTCATATCCTTAAGCCAAAGAAGTCACTCTCAGTCTCCACGTGGAAGATAGATATCGCATTGCTTTGATCACCCTTAGAGCCTTTCACCACATCTGTTTCAGTTTATCTTTTATTAAAACACAGCTGATCAGAGCTGGAACCAGTTTTCTAAACAAAATCATGCACAAAGCCTTGCACAGCAGTGCTAATGCTTCCCATCTCTAGGGGGAAGATGTTGTCTGTCATCCTAAAACATGAGTAGATCTTTTTAGGTCACATTTTATCTGCAGCTGCAGCACTCTAGCAGCTGGCCTCAGAGGCACAAGAGTCCAGCCTGCCTCACACCTCCCTGCTTGTTGCATGTTTAGCAGCTCTGGAATCAACACACTTAACTTCATCCCTACTTCATACTTAACTCTGGGCTTTACCCATTGTAGTATGTAGTGAAAAATGCCCACAGTCACCATGGGAAGAAAAGGGAAAGCCACCCCCTCTCTTTTGGCTATCTTGCCTATCAACAGGAGCCCAAAATAGTGAAAAGGCTCAAACCTGACTCCCACAAGTCTGAGGTTTTCACTTCCAGGTGCTGGTGTCTCTGTGTATTTTGGGCAGGTTTCACTGAAGAGGACAAGACAGCCAAGAGAGTCAGCCCCACTTCCTTTTGGTTTTTTCCCTAGCCAGCGTTGCCAGAGCCTTCTGACTAATTAGCAAAGGACAGTCTTGTGCTTCTGAAGTGCATATGGCCTGACACCCGAGCAATTGCTAGAGCATAGAGGCAAATATTTCAAGGAATACAAATTCAACAAGAAAGAGTTCCCTGAAGCTCCCCATCCCTGCTGCATCCAGCTGGCTGGGCAATTAGTCTTTCTTTTCATTAATATAATTTTCTATGGCAGCCCATAGTCCAATTTTAAATACCTGCCATAACCTTCTGGAATATGTACACAAGCACTTTATGAAGCCTTAAAAACAAAATCAAGAAAATATCTGTACAGCAACAGGAATACCAAATCTTTTGAGGTGTCCAGTGACTGCCTTCCTGTTCTTCTGGGATTAAAAGAAAACAAACATAAACCCAGCAGAGCATAAAGCAAAAAGTGAGCATGCCGAGGTATCCTTTGATAGAGGTATCAAGCAGGAGTGCTGTAATTGTTCATCTTAGTTCTTCATTTTAAGAAACTTCTAACACTGAGAAGTGTCTTTGATCTGAACAAGGGAGCAAGTGTTTTTGATATGGAAAAAAAAAAGGGTGCTTAGAGAGGTACATCTCCTGTGCCTCTTGTATAGTTATAGAAACATAACCAAAATGGAGTTCTTTGGTGAGCTACAGGCATCTTTGAGGGATTTGCACAAGGAAGTGACGGGAGAGACTCTGGGAAGGTGTGGGCCGGAAGATCACTGCACTTGTGAAGAGATGTATTGTGGTCTCCAAACTGCCATCAGCATTTTGGAAAAAAGATGTGTACCTCTAAACAGAGGTGATTATGCACAAAACAAATTTAGAACTTATTTTGAAGTCAGTCCAAGTTTTACGTCACAGCATTTTTTGCCTGCATTCCTAGCATTGGTCTGGAATGACAATTGAAAAGGAAACTACCTTTCATCACACAGCATTTCAAATAGTTCATCTAGTTCATCTAGTGAACAGCCACACTTCAGATGAACTATTTGAAATGCTGTGTGAAGGAACCACGTGCCTTATATTTCTGAGGCTGCAGTAAACAATAACACATCATGACTGACTGCATCAAAGTTTAATTTAGGAAAAAAACAGATCCAATCTCCTTCTGTAGGTAAAAGAAGTCTTGGCAAGGCATTCTCTTCTGTCTACTGGGTGAAATCCTGAATTTGTCAGCTAGAGCTGTAGAAACTGAACCCAGATATGTCACCAGTACTGCTTTTTCCACTGGTCTTCCCAACTGGACTGCAGGCTTACCATGGTTGTTGCCATTATTAGAAATTTCAATTGCAAGATATGATATGCCACTATCTACACAAAGAGGAGGAAAAAACTAGCACATCAGGGACTTTCCCCTGCAAGTCAACGAGCATCAAGAGCAAATGGAAAACACCAGATCCATCAGTCATGCTGGCATCCCAGTCCACAAGCACCACAAGGCTATTAGTGACAGAGAAATACTTGGTGTCACATATTTGAATTACTTTGTCATGGTGGCCTTCAGTAATACCCTGTAAAAGGTCCTCAGAATGTTTCCCCAAGCTCTCAGGAATGTGACAGAAACAGTTTACCCTCAGCCAGGCTCCAAGCAAACAGAGCACCTAGTATAAAACCACAGTCCATAACTTGCTGCATCCCATTTGGTTACAGATGCAGATGCAGCCGTGTGCACACATCTGGCCATGGGTGCGTGACAGCTGCCATCTCTCCAGCTATTGCTCCGGGACATCAAGTTCTGCATGCAGTAGTCAGTGGCTTCATGGGAAAGGAAAGTAGCTGGAGCTGAAAGCAGTGGGATCCAGCAAAACCAACTCAGTTTTGCAACGCTCATCACCACTTCCAGTGTCCCATCATAAGTGTAGTAAATAGATGAAATGAAAGCAAGAGAACAGCCCAAGGTTCCCACGTACACTAAAATTGATGGCCACCAGATTCACAGAAGCAGTGATGCAAGTGGTATGAATTAAACTCACAAGTGTTACTCATTTTTCTGGGTGTAAAACCCCCTATTTTTTAATTCAAATATGGAGAGAATCAGCAATACAGTACATGCAAAACAAATTAGTGGTTCATTCCCAGACCCAGCAGGCCATAACTCTGCCTGCCCTGTTCTTGTTTCTATCTGGTTTTGGTCTCTGTGACTCATAAACCCAGCAGATGATTTCTCCAAAACCGCAGACATTGGTTCTTTCATCTACTTCTTCCCAGCTGATCTTCAGCTCATTTAGGTCTTTGCTAATGTTTTGTTGACACAATGCTCTTGGTCATCTCTGACTTGTCTTCCCAAACATTTTCTGGACCCCTGGTGGCCACAGGGCCCTGCCAGCTTTCCACTTCAGTATCTTCCTGATCTAATGAGCTTTCCTACCATAGCTTACTGGCTGTGGTCCTGCTCTCTCAGACATTTCCAGACCCATAGCCCAGTATGTTCTCTTAACTCTTATTCCCTGTCAACATCATGAGAACATGCGAATGACTTTAACTCTTTCCACCCATATTTGTTTTTCCCCAGGAAGAACAGTATGTCACTGCTTTACTGTTTTACCTCTGGAAGGTTTTTTGCCAGCTCTCTCCTTGATCTTTGGCATTTCTCAACACTACTGGCCTTTATTGTCTCTTGTTGAGCTGCACCCGCTCTTTTTCTCCAGTGAAAAACAGACAAGAATTCTCCAGGCTTTCCTGCCATGTCAGGTGCTGCACTTCTGTCTGCATGCCACGAGTAGGTGCTGCAAGGTGCCTACTCACCCACACACCCAGGGCTCCTGCCAAAAGCTGGCACCACCCCAGTGCTGCTGTTTGAGGCATCCCTTTCACCCAAACAAAAAAGAAGAGGTGATTACCATCACCTTTGTCAATTCCTCATGTTACCTTATAACAGCTGGTTGGTTTGGGGAAGGTGTTTTACGCCATGTTCACTGTTGACATAGAGCTGCAGTTTTGTTTTTTCCGTTTCTTCTAGCATCTCCCAAGTGCTATGATCTTCCCTGGGGTCTCTGAAAATCACTGCTACTGTGAGGAGATCATTGCCAAGACTGTATGGGTAATGGTTGGCCAAGGCTCCTCAGTGCAATTTCTGGAGTCTCTGTCACCATCTGTGTTTAGGCCATACACAATCTCCTGTCTCTGAAGCCTTCCCATCTACCCCCATCATCAGGCACCATCTCTTCCCATAGAGTCAAGCTTTTCTTGCTGGTTGAAGACCAAACTCCAATTAATCACAGAATGGTTTGGTTTGGAAGGAACCTTGAAGACCACCTAGTTCTAATTTCCCTGCCACAGCCTTCAACTAGACCAGGTTGCTCAAGGACCAAGCCAACTTGACCTTGAACACTTCCAGGGATGGGGCATCTACCACCTCCCTGGGCAACCTCTTCTAGTGCTTCACCACCCCAATAGTAAAGAATTTCTTCCCAAGATCTAATCTAAACTCACCCATTTTAAGTTTAAGGGCATTGCCCCTTGTTCTATCACTACATACCCTTGAAAAAAGTCCCTCTCCAGCTCTCTTGTAGGCCCCCTTTAGATAGCGGAAGGCTGCTATAAGGCCTCCCCAGAGCCTTTTCTTCTCCAGGCTAAACAATCACAGATCTCTCAGACTGTTTTCATAGGAGGGGTGCTCCAGTCCTGTGAGCATCTTCATGGTCCTCTGGATTCTTTCCAACAACTCTATATACTTCTTATGTTGAGACCCCAGAGCTGGATGCAGCACTCCAGATGGGGCCTCATCAGGGAGAAGCAGAGGGGCAGAGTCACCTCCCTCATCCTGATGGCCACATTACATTTGATGCAGCCCAGGATACAGCTGGCATTTAGAGTTGCAAGGGCACATTGTTGGCCCATTCTGAGCTTCAGTGTGCCCAGGTGGCCAAGAAGACCAATGGCACCCTGGCCTGTATCAGCAATAGCCAGCAGGACCAGGGCACTGGTAGTACTCGGCACTGGTGAGGCCACACCTCAAATCTTGGGTTTAGTTTTGGGCCCTGCACTACAAAAAGAGACATTGAGGTGCTGGAGCATGTCCAGAGGAGGGCAGTGGAGCTGGGGAAGGGTCTGGTACACAAGTCTTGAAAGGGATGTTTGAGGGAGCTGGGGGTGTTTAATCTGGAAAAAAAAGAGGCTCAGGGGAGACCTTCTCACTCTCTTCAACTCCCTGAAAGGAGGTGGTAGCCAGGTGGGGGTCAGTCTCATCTACCAAATAACAAGCAATAGGAAAAGAGGAAATGGCCTCAAGCTGTGGGAGATTTAAGTTGGATATTAGGAAAAATGTATTTGCCAAAAGGGTGGCCAGGCATTGAAAAACATTTCCCCGGGAAGTGGTGGAAGCACTATCAGGAAAAGTGTTCAAAAAGTGTGTGGATGTGGCACCTGGAGACATGGTTTTGTGCTGACATGTTGGTGTTGGGTTAATGGTTAGACTCAATGATCTCAGAGGTCTTTTCCAACACCAGCAGTTCTACGCTTCTTGTCAAGCCACACTCCCAAGTCCTTTTTCCAAGAGCTGTTTTCAATCCATTCTCTTCCCAGCCTGTATTTGTGGCCTTACACCTGTGCAGGACCCTGCCCCTGGCCTTGCTGAACTTCACAAGGCTGACATGGGCCCACCTTTCAGGCCTGTCAAGGCACCTCTGGATGACATCCCCTCCCTCCAGCAAGTCAGCATCACCGCATAGGAAAATTGCTGGGGCTGTACGCAATCCCAGTGCCCACGCTGCCAGCAGAGATGTTAAACAGCGCTGATCCCAATACTGACTCCTCAGGAACACCATTCAGCATCAGGCTCCACACATTAAGCAGGTAACCAAGGCATTCCCAGTTGTTATTATTGCAGTTAGCACACGTGCCTCTGGCCTGGCCATGCCACAGCCTCTCCTCTGCAGAAGATGCCCCTCTGGGACTGACCACGGTGTTGTTAACTTGCACCGCACTTCCACACTCATGATTTTGCCCAAAGGAGGTCTGAAGAGCAAAACCGGCATGTTTTGTACAGAACAGCTCACCCCAGCAAACACTTGAAGCGAAGGTCATGCCTGGAAAAGCAGTTTTACCTTTCATTTATTGGTTTTCTCAGTTTGTATCAAAACACAAAGTGGGATTGTGGGAGAACACAGCGAAAAATAATACTTCAAAAGATTTCAGCATGAAAAGGTTGCTACATGTTTCTGGCACAGGGGTCTGAATTAGAAAATTCAAATATGTAAACATACCCAAAATGCTACAAAAGATCAGGCCAATCATATCTGCCACATGACTTGACTTTATTATAACTGGAAGCCATACAGGTACTGAACACAGATTTTTTTAATACTTTTAGATATTTTGTGAGCTTCAGAAGGGAATTATTGGCATGAATACTGCTTAAAAAAGGGCTTTTCAGCAAATGTATTAACCTTACAGGATCTGCCAAAATGAAAAAGCCATCTATCCATCAATTTCCTGTATCTTTTGGCATGTCCATACAACAGAAAAAAATTTGGGGGGGGTTATTTATGGTTATTATTTTGGAAGCTCAGTAGTGCACTCGAGACTTTAATCCTGGTAGCTGAATTGTGCAGTCAAACCACTGACCTGTGGACTACTTGCAAAATAGAAAACCTACAAAGGGCTTGACAAAGGTTATTTCTCTCTGCAAAGCCACGAAGGTGCCAGTAGGTTTGGGTCCAGGTGCCAGCCTACAGCTTTCCCTTGAGGACATGGAAAACAAGGAACCACCTCTGATTTTCACCCTGGAACCCTTCCTGTTCCAGGAATGGCAGCCAGGGCAGGGGGAGGCTGAGGCTCCCTTGGGGTTGAGCAATGAGCAAGATCCCCTGGGTTGAGCGTCCTCATCCCATCCCACCCCATCCCACCCCATCCCATCCCATCCCATCCCATCCCATCCCATCCCATCCCATCCCATCCCATCCCCACCACTGCTTCCAGAGCTGGCATGCTGCAAACCCCCCTGGCTGGGCTGGTGGCACTGCCTTCCTCTGGTGTGTGAGAGGCAATGCCCACAGTTTCATTTCTCAGCAGGCCCTGCTCAGTTCAGTGGTAATAACATGTTTGCTGCAGGATGTAAAAATAGAAATGTATGGATGTGGTAATCCCTCCCTGAAAGCCTGGCCAGTGCTGCTTAGGGAATAGCTAAACAGGCAAGCTAACTCCCATCACACTTTCTTGCATGTTTTTCATCATCTCTAGCTGTACCCATGCTGCAGACTGAAGGTGGCCACATCTGAGAGGTAAGGTTGAGAAAAAAATAAATCAAGGACTTTGTTTAAGCAGGTTTTTCTGTTAAAGAAATTGTGTCAATTCAGAAATCTTACATCTTCATGAAAGTATTTTTAGCTACCATTGCTACAAGCCCTGCCTTAAGTCTCTGGAGCTAAAACCAGATTTTAGCAAACAAACTAAAGCCTAATCCCTCTTTTTCAATATACTTACCTGTGTGAATTTCTGGCATATAGCACACTGGCAGAAAATCAGTACTTTTCACTCAGCTGGTTTTTTGTTGATTTTTTTTTTTTTTCACACAAGTAAAAGGATGAGGAAAAAAAAAACATTTGGAAAAGAAAAAAAATGTTGAAAAAATGGGGGTGTGAGGAGATGTTGTGTTGAGGCATATCCAACAGAAATTAAGAAATTCTCAATTCTCCTTCTTTTAATCAGAGATCTGTTCATCAAATCCACTTTAGAGAACTGATTTAGGATATTGCTGGCCAATTTTAGATGTTCTCCACATGAAACACCAGAGATGCCTCTTGGTCATTTTTCCCTTTCAACAATGAAGGCAAGGAAAACAACAATAGGCAAGGATAGGGGAAACAAAGGAGTAAAGCGGAACTTTGGTAATACATGCAGATTCCATCACAGCAAAAAATACAGTCAGTCAAATAGCATATACAAGGTTGATTATATATAATAAAGACATATAGCAGTATACAATGTTTACTGACAATACTGGGGTAAAGTTCAACTAGAAATGCAAGTGATGAGGTAGTTTTCAAGGTGATGATGCTGACAGTGCTGAAGGAGAAGCTCCTCAGCTGTTCCCTGGTTCTCCTGTGCTTTCTCCTGAGAGGACTGCTGGCTGAGGGAGTATAGGTGAGGATCTCATCCTGCTCACTGCATGTGTCACAATATTCCAATGGAATTTCATCCATAACAGCACATAATCCAGGGGCCGCAGTTTGGACTGGACAACAGCTTTTTGTTCCCAGCTCTGTAGCAGAACAGAGCTGCTCCTGCTCCTGGCACTGTGGCATGGGGTTGCCTGCCTGCTCAGTGCAAGGCCCTACCTGTTGGCCACACAAACAAGAGATGCTGCAGACACAGGCACATCTGTATCACCGCTCATGAAAGACTTTCCTGGTGTGATAGGAATGCTCTGGCCAAACTGACAGCACTCTGGACACAGCCTTTCAAATCCCTGAGTACACCACCACCACCTTTGAGGAGGTTTGCATTCTTTCATGGCCTGGAAGCTCTACCCAGGTGTGGGACAGAGCTGGAGCCCCTGTACTCTTGTGTCATTTTCATTGGCCTGTTTATTTCTATGTGGACTTGCAACCTAAAAAGCCAGCTATATCCTGGGCTGCATCCAAAGCAGCATAACCAGCACGTTGAGGGAGGTGATTCTGCCCCTTTTCTCTGCTCTTGTGACACACCACCAGTAACACTGCATCTAGCTCTGGGGTCCCCAACACAGGAAACACATGGACCCTTTGGAATGAGTCCAGAGAAGGGCCACAAAGATGGTGAAAGGGCTGGAGCACATCTGTGAACACAGGCCGAGAGAGTTGGAGTTGCTCAGCCTGAAGATTCCAGGAAGACCCCATGGCAGCCTTCTATGACCTAAAGCAGGCAACAAGAAAGCTGGAGAGGAACTTTTTACAAGGGTATGTAGTAATAGGACAAGGGGGAATGGCTTTAAACTGAAAGGGGGCAAATTTAGATTAGATATTAGGAAGAAATTCTCTGCTTTGAGGTGAGGCAATGGAACAGGTTGCTGAGAGATGGTAGATGCCCCAGTCCTGGAAGTGTTCAAGGCCAGGTTGGATGGGGTTCTAAACCCCAACCTGACCTAGTTGAAGGTGTGCCTGCCCATGGCAGGAGGGCTGGACTAATGACATTTAAAGGTCCCTTGCAATTCTATGGTTCTATGATTCATGCTTGACATCCTAGTCCTGTGAGGTCGTGCATCAAACCCCAACAGTTTTCAGGTCTAAGAGAAACCAGACCTGGTCCCATTGTCCATATGTCCACCTCACAGCCATCATCACTGGGCACTCAGTGGTTTGAAGACAACAGGACAAAAAGGTTTCCAGGACTTTCTCCTACTGTTTATATTGCCTGAAACAATGTTCTTCTCCAGACAATCCCAGATCTCAGCAGCCAAAAGGCAGAGCTGCATTTACCCTGTGACTAAGAGAAGCAAAAGAAGGAAAACAGAGGAGTCTTACAGACAGGAGTCCAGAAGGAAGACATGGGGATGGGGTGAGCCAGAACTTGCTCAGGGCTCAGGGCTCCACCTGCAGCCACTGTGCCGTGAACGCCTCTCTGCCTGGTGCTGGCTCTGGCGGCTCTCAGACGGGCAACAGAGTGACTGGCACTTGGCAGAAGGATAATTATAATCTGGGCTCTGCAAGTGTGGGTTAGCTCTCACTGAAATAAACTGCTCGAATCTATGATGAATATCAACATTGTAGGCACAAGGGGCAAGGCAGTAAATTGTAGTAGGATGAAATACCTACATTTAATTATGCAAAATTATATAGAATTTGAGAGTTTTCCTGATGCATGCTATTTAAAGCTACGCCTAAGTGCACTTCCTTGTCTGAATAAAGCAGTTTTTGTTGCAAGATGTGGGCTTACTTTGTAGTTCACAATTTATAGTCTTCACCACATTTTGTCACTTTCTTATTTCTTAACTGATGTTTCTGAACATCTTATTTCAAATAATAGAACACAGCTCAAGTCCTGCACTATATACAGCCTCTTAAAAAATCATGAGCAGTGTTCTGTTGATTTTTTTTCCTCCAAGATACTCATACTTGAGTATGCTCTTCACTGAAGTGTGTAACACATGCATGCACAGACAGTAGTCATTGCTCCACCAGCCTAAAATTCATGCACATGTACACCAGGTGGATGGTGCCAACCCCAGTGATTTTCATTGCAAATCATTTTTGATCAAACCAACCAGGAGCATTTAAATAGCCCCAGACCGGCCCGACTGAGCTCACTCTTAGTCTCCAAGGTTGAGCCCTGCTTTGGGACACTGCCTTGGGAGCTCTGTGCTGCACTCTCATCATGGTGGGGCTTGCAAATTACAAAGTAAGGAGCATCCATCTTGAGGCAGAGGGACACCTAAATCGTTTCCAGTGTGGGCAGAGGAAATGACCGGCTGGGAAGCTGAAAGGGTTGCCACCCACACAGTTCAGCGGCCCTGGAAATAAAAGAGGGTTTATGTGCAAATAAGCGCCTGGAATATTCCTGCCTGATTGGCTTGGCATGCAGGATTGTGCAGAGAGTGAGCTTACAGCCGCAGGCCAGTAAGGATGCACAAGATGTCAACAGAGAGACTGAAATTTTGTTCAGCCTCAGTGAGCAAAACATTTAGCTGGTGATGGTGACCCAGACCTGAACCATTTATTCACATGCAAAGACACATGGGAATATTTCTGATCTGATGCTCCTGCCACTACCCAGCCCTCAGCACCCTCCCTGAGCTGCAGGGCTGTCCTGAGGGGTAGTCAGTCCTGCACAAGCCTTGCCGCTGCATTAGCTGGTAGGGCCAGGGCCTGGTGATGAGGCACCAAGATCTGATGTCCTCCAGATGTACAGGACACAGGACAGTGTAGTCATGGCTTTATTCCTCAGCGTTGTGGTTTAAACCCAGCCGGCAACTAAGAGCTGCACAGCCGCTCACTCCTCCCCTCCACCTCCCCAGTGGGGAGGAGAATACAGAAGAAAAAAGCAAAACTTGCAGTTTGAGGTAAGAAGAGCTTAATAATTGAAAAAAAATAAAATAAAACAAAATATTGTAACAATAATACTAATATTGTTAGGAAAGGAGAGAAAGAGATGAAACCCAAGAGAAACAAGAGGCATGACACACTTGGTGACCAGCTGCTGACTGATGACCAGTCCATCCCCAAGCAGCAATCCTCCTGGCCAACTGCCCCCAGTTTATACACTGGGCATGGCATTCCATGGTATGGAATATCCCTTTGGCTAGTTTGGGTCAGCTGTCCTGGCCCTGCTCCCCACCAGTTTCTCGTTTGTCTCCTCATGCAGAGCATGACAAACTGGAAAATCCTTGAATTCAGGTCAGCACTACTGAGCAAAAAAAAAAAAAAACAACCAAAAAGCATCAGGGTGTTACCAACATTATTTTTGTACTCAATTCAAAACATAGCATTGTACCAGCTGCTTTGTGAAGAAAATTAACTCCATCCCAGCCAAAACCAGGACACTCAGATACAGTATGAGGTCTTCATATTCCCTGGGAGTGAAGGGGAGTAAACACAGACATAACCCACCTCATTGCATGGGACTGCAGCAACACTTACCGAGCAGAATTTTTCAGCATAGTATCAGAATTAACAAAAGAATTAAAGAGCTTCATAAATAATAAAAGAACAAATCTCACTTGAATTTAATTATTTGCCCTGGTTGAAAAACAAGCAAATAAATCCAAAGAACCTGCTTAGTAGATAGCCCCATATTTAATACTTAGTTGAAGAATCTTAAGACTTCATCTATGGATATATGTTTCATTTATGGATATTTATGGATATTTATGTTACCAGGACAGTGGAAGGAAGTGACCGTAACCTAAAGATTGCTTGTCCTTAAAAATAAAATTAATCAAATTCATTGGGAAAGATACTTTAAATTTCAATCTCATGGAGCCAGATTCATTCAAGAGCAGCCTCACTAATTTCAGTGTGTCTACAGACACCACAAACATCAGTTTGCTTTTGCGGCTATGCTCCACCGAGATAATTTTAACTGTATTAATAACTTGAACATCCTCCCTCCCAAAACATCAGGACGAATGCAGGCAGTTGCTGTGCTGCCACAAAACAGCTTTGCAAGAGCAGAGGCAGATGAAGCTGAGGGGAGGGAGCTGGTGCAGCAATGACAGAAACCCAGACAAATTTGCACAGGGCATCCCTTAAACCACAGTACTATGGAAGCCGAAGGCTCGGTTAGCGATGCTGACAGCAAAATGCTCAGTGATTTCACTGCTCGTAACACAAGATGAATCACATGCTCTTCGTTGAAAGCTAATTAGATAAAGTGTCATCTCCCAAAGGCTCAAGCTGTGCATATAACAACACCCAGATCACTGCCTGAGTGGGTGTTTCACAGCCTGAGCAGTGAATTGCTCTAAGTCCCCAAAACTGCCTCCAGCTGGGTGAGAAGGAACAAGAAGGGATGGGGATGGGACACAGTGGCTGCACACACCACAGGTAGGGAGAGATGCACAGTCTGTGATGTCCAGGCTGGCTCCCTCTCCCAAGGGACTGAGGCTGGGACTGGCAGTGGAGTGGGAAGCCTGGGAAGGCTGGAGTCACTGGTTGTGAACAGGCAGGGCTATGACCCTGCAACAAAATGCTAATGCGTTCCTCATACCTCTACTCCCTCTCACTCTTCATCACCCAGCAGCAGCAGCCGCCACTGCTCTGGTACTCACTCCATGACATCCCTGGGCCCAGTCCCCCGGTCTGGGGCAGCAAAACACCCAGGAAAATTGTGGGTTGGCTGTGGCATGGGGCCAAGCCAGGAAGGGAAGGACCAAGGAGGAGGCCAGGGCTTCAGACCAGCTCTGCTTTGTAAAACCGTTCAACATCCACTCCCTTCAGTGGCCTCTAACTCAACTGTAACACAGCAAATGAGGAACAATAGTTTGGTTTTATTACCAAAAAAATGTGTGACAAAAATTACTTCAAATATTTAAAAGCGTTGTAGTTGAAGGAGCAACAAGGTTGTTGGCAAAAAAGGGAGGGGGGAAACCTTACTGAAGAGATGGGTGGGGGGACTGACAAAAAATCATTTGAGAGGACTAAGTTACGATTATGCTAAGCTTGTCCTTAGTCCTTTTTGTTCTCCATGTATTAACATTTGAATGCCAACCTGCTCACACTTTCCTTCCCAAGCTAAATTCTGTATTGTGAACAGTGCACAGGATCAGTAGGTT
Source organism: Hypocryptadius cinnamomeus (assembly GCA_013400635.1). Classification (NCBI taxonomy): domain Eukaryota; kingdom Metazoa; phylum Chordata; class Aves; order Passeriformes; family Zosteropidae; genus Hypocryptadius; species Hypocryptadius cinnamomeus. The sequence goes on along the minus strand of VYZP01062022.1, from coordinate 10,079 downwards.
ACAACAAGAGATGCCATAAAACCATCAGAGCCGCACTTGAACAAGGCTGCACTTTGTTCCTCCACTGCCTCACCGCTCTCTTGAGAGGCATCTTTGAAAATTCCTGAGGCCAAAACACTTTATTATGTGACACACACATCTCAATCATCTTATGCTTAGACTTGAGGCACTACCCTGCAGCAGGCTGGATGGTAGAGAAAAGCACACAGCACTATGTTACACCCACGGGTCCTGCTGGAGGCACCTTCCCTGCACCTCCTGCACAAACCATCCAAAAATTGTAAACATATCTGGGTTTGCCCCTTCCTGCAAACCCCTAGACTAGCAAATAACGAGTGTGAGACAGCCGAGCTGCATGCGGAACACTGTGCACTGCAAATGCAGGCAGGCTTGGAATCACACAGCGCCTGTCAGGTCCCAGGTCATCACCGAAACACAATCTAACATCTGCCCTGTGCAGCTGCCACTGAGACCTGCCTGGTTGCCCTGCTCCGGCCGTGCCAGAGCCCGTCCCCGGCCCACAGAGCCGAGCGGTGCCGCTGTCCCAGCTCGCACAGGGCCAGGGCTCTGCACCCTCTCCTGCCCCCGCCCCCAGCCAAACCAAAGGTACCTGGCATCCCGGCACAGCTCCGCACACCCACAGCGCCCTTTGCCGGCCGGACCCTGGCAGGGGCTGCCTCGAGCCCCAGCAGAGCTGAAACTGGCGGGGCAGCAGAGGGGAAGGGGCTGCATCAGCTCTAGTACCCGTAAAGTCCCGCAGCAGCCCGGGTCACTGCCCTCAGAACTGCCAGAGACCACTCAAGCCTAGAACTAGCAGTGGCTCAGGCAGGGCAGAGCTCACCAGTGCTGCAAGAGAGCAACCACAGGCAATTCAGCCAATTTCTCTTTTCAGCAAGTACTCAGCTGCAAGCAGAGTGCAAGTAAACAGGAATGATTTAATTACCATATAAAAGTAATTAATTACACACAGGAATCAACAGGGACGCCTTATGAGACACTGGTGGCACATTACTGTCAGCTGTACAGTTAGCCACAGACCTACATGAGCAAGACCAGACACTAGTTTCTGCTCTTAGAGTAGCAGAGTTATTTTGGCAGACAAAAATAGGGTTGAAAAACATCACCAAAGACCATAAAGCAATTTCAAAGCAAGTAACATAAAACCAAGGTTGGGGTTGCTTCAGTGTTGCCCATGAAATATGAAAATAGGCAGCTCATCAAATTAATTGGTATTGTTCATCAGGAGGTTTAGTTCTTTCTGTTATGGCGCTGGGGATGACTTACATGACCTTAAGTATGGATTAGGCCAATGCTGCTTGTAACAGCAGGACTGAAGGACAGACCATCCTCTCCCAGCTTCTTCCACCACTTAGTGCATGGCCCCAGCATCCACAAAACATTGTTTCCTCTCCTTTCTATCCCTTCTGCCAAAAGCACAGAATGAGTCATTTCATCTGAAGTTAAGAATCCAATGTCTACCTTTGGGCTGTGATCCCATGGCAGCCACAGCCACTGGGGAACCGCTGCCTGCACATTTAGCAATGATGCCCCAGATGACTTCAAGCATGGTGAAAGATGTACCTTGAGTACAGCAGGTGTGACCAAGGATGGGAGACCTAATGGTCTCCCTGATGGTCTCTCTGACGGGAGACCTGAACCTTTCCAGACAAGCAGCTGGGGGCCAGGCAGGACACCTTACAGCACCTAATGTGGCACCATGCAGAGACAACCAGTCAGTGGAGTCAGTTCAGCCTGCAGAATGAGTCAAGATTACCTTAATGTAACTTAATACCGGCTCAACTGCTCTGCTCAGCCATACACACCAAAATCTAGACACATTTAGGTGGCTTAATCCTGAATTGAATCCCACACAGAGTTTACAGAAAGCAAGGGGAAACATCTCCCATTAACTCACTCCTGTTGCTCATGGTTTTGCTGAAATAGAACTAGGCCCTTGCCCCGTTACCTTCAGATAATAATCAGAAACCTTGTGACATATGGCAACCAACTCCATTCAGGTAACAGTTCCAAGGGTGTGCTTTTGCTCTAAATTACTCTCCTTGAGGAACTAACAGTCCAGTGCAGCATCAGCCCATCATCTAGGAGATGATACTTTCTTTCACACACAACATCATGTATCCCACCTTATGTACATACTGAGGATTTGAGCAATTTATCTGGAAAATCAAGGAATGGACCAATCTCAGTGCTGGGATTTTATGCAAGCTCACAGAAAAATAGTCAGACATCAGCTATCCAAATTTCTAGAAAACAAAGGGCTCCATTTAGATGCCTGAATGCCAGCATCTATGCTATTTGAGATGCCCTGAGGCACCCAAGATACACATGGGGTTGGCAGATACCACATAGGACCTACGGAAGCAGCAGCTGGAGACATGGAGACCATGCAGGATACCCCAGGGTGTCTCAAATGGTACTCGGTGCCAAAGCATAAGCAACTGAACCAAGTTCTAAAAATCGTGTTTTATACTGAAATCAGCCGCAGCTCTCCCGTATCTAACCAACGTGTATCTTGCAAAGCAGCTAAGCTGAAAAAGAGCTACAAAAGAATTGCATCCTTATTTCAGGTCTGCTGAAATCTGGCAGAGCTTACAGACTGTGTCAGCTCATTTTGTTATGAACATATAATGCTCACTGAACCCCATGAGCTGCTGTGATAACAATCTCTGCCAGCTTGCTGAATGGATTCCTTTCAGTTGCTGCCTCTGAAGTTATGTGGCTAGAACAGAGCTTCTGCAGTATACCAGTGCACCAGGAACACCAGGTTTTAGCTAAGGGAGCAAGAAATCTGTCTGGAAAGATTAATGGGCTCAGAATTGGTTATCAGACCGTAGGAGCAGAAGGTCATTGTGTCAAGGCTCCTGGCTACTGCAGTGAGAATGTACTACTGGCTAATCCTCTTACAAACACATGCACTTCCACGAGGAAGAATACCTCTAATGATTTAAATCCAATTTTTATATAATCAGTGCACTGTTTATTACAGTGAGGTTGTTATGGCACTACAATCTTAATTGAGCTAGATGACAGAAGAGGATACAAGTCTTTCATCTGCAGTTAATAAATCTGGAGTCCCATGAAGGCTGTGTAGGTCTTTCATAGAATCATAGAATAATTCAGGCTGGAAAAGACCTCTAAGATCATCCCAGTTCAACCATTAACCTGGCACAACCAAGTCCACCACTAAACCATACTCATAATGTCAAAGCTACACATCCTTTAAAAATCTTCAGGGATGGTGACTCCCCTGTTTCCCTGGAGCTCTTCCAATACTTGACAACCCTCTCGGTGAAGATCTCAGGACCCAGCAATAAGCTTTGTACCATAAGTATTTCCAGCAATTTGTGTTAAATGAGCATGACTAGATAGATTACTAATTTTCTGGACTATCAGCAAGGAGTAGTGATGCGATTTTTCCTTTAGGAGTTACTTAAGAGTGAAACAATCATTGCCCAGGTTAAATCTGAGAATAAAATTAGGAGACCTAAGTGGTTAAAACCCAGAAAATATGACTTGTCTTTGGATTTTATTATTAGGAAACTTAATAAGAAACAGTTATTTGTATGTACCAGCATACACCTTCCCATCCAGAATAGCACAGTAAGTCATTTTTCCGTAACACGCACTTAAACAGCCTCCCTCCTTGAGCACAGGTTACGTGAGTGAATACTGCCATCTAGGCAGGCTTTTGGAGGCAGCACCTATTTTAGAACATTAATCCATGTCTGCCAGGGAAAAATATTCTATTACCCAAAACAGAGGAGAAAGGAACATTTTTTTATACTATTAAAACCGACACACCACCAGTCACCGAAAACACAAAATCTGCCCCTCAACTGGATTGTAGCAGTCCACATTAAGCGCAAATATTTTCTACATGTTTATTAAGAAATATATTATTCCATATTTCAATACAGGCAACTTGAACTTAAGCTTTGCACTAAATTAGAAATCACTTTTTCTGTGAAAACTGTAAATACAAAGTATATTTTATTAAGGCTATTAATTACCAAAGTACATTTTACTAAGGCAGTACTATAATTGCATCTATTTTATATGCTTTGAAATACAGTAAGAGTACATTTTTAGGAGACAGTTACTAAAATATCTATTAATTTTTTACAAAGACAGAAATAATTTTTAAAATTATTTTTCTTCATATGACCGAAATAGCTTTCATCCAGTGCAAAAAAATATAAAGTATGTAATGCACCTATCTTATTTCAGACAATAAACAAGTTCTATACATGGCATTTACAGGAGACTTACAAGATTTGACAACAATCTCATTTTGATTGGATACATTAAGAACTAGCTTCATTATCAGGTGTGGAATTCTTTAGGGAATGCACAAACTGTGAAGACAGAATCTTACACAAAATGGTAGGATCTGAAAAGATAACAGTTTAGCACTTTCCATAGATCCACTGATATTGAATGTGAAGTTATCCTCCTCAGGTTCTTCCCTGGTGTGTTTCACCTGTCACCTTGAGGATTGTCCTGAGCAGGTTTGTGTACAAAGGTATTCTTCTTTCTCTCAGAAAGACCCCCCTGAATAATCACAGAAATGTGATTATCTGGCTACTGCCATCCCTCTCCTCAACATCCCCCCCCTTCAGTCCTTCGCCTATTCAGTAAGAAGCAATGCAGCATGAGATTGATTTGTACAGAGAGCAAAGCAGGCAAAAAGAAGAGGAATTGCTTTTTGCACAGCTGCTTAGTAGCAAACACATTCCAATTCTAGAAGGAAGGATATTGCAGCAAAGATGCACCAATTAAGCCTCTCACTCACAGCAACAAAGTAAAAAAAGCTCTCCTCCCTTCTCAAGAAAAATGCACTTTCCCTTGCAGTAAAGAAAATCAGTATTAGGGACTATTTTGCATGAAGCCACTCAAGTAAAACACTGATGCCACCAGCTGAAGCAGGTCTTCATCATACAAGCTGGTCTGGCTGTGTAAGGTTTATTGTGTTGAAAACAGTAACATTCAAATAACTTCTTTGGGTTCTTCCAAAACAATAGCAAAACGAAAGAGACTACATGAGCATAACATGTTTTATTGAATAAAATTCTGCTTCTAATATTTACACAGTGAAGTCTAGATGTAACCTAGTGAAGCACGGCAATGTGCAATTTTCATTCAACATCTGGAATATCTTTAAATACATCTGAAACTACTTACTGTAACAATCACCTGCCCATCACTGATTTCATAATTAAGGAAAATTTGAACTTGCTGAAGAATAGCCAAGATGAACATTCAGGATAGCTGAGTTAAAAGAAAAGTCTGCTATGTAAATTCCAAACCCAAAAGATCTGATTAAAATGTCAAGAGTTTTGAAGGCAGCTTCTGTATTTCCCTGTTGTTCTTCTCCTCTCTGCAGAAAAAGATGACAAAATAAATTATAAATCTGAAGACTGAAACTAATATCTGCACATTAAACAGACAGCACACTCCAGGGTAATCTTAGTTCTTAAATTCATCATGTCTTTACTTCAAGGTGTATGAACGAAAACAAATTACTACCAATTACTTACTAATTTTGTATTAAATACTATTTTACATTTTTAAAGTTGCCAGGGTAGACCCACAGAAATTAGAAATGCTGCAAATGATACCTAGAGTCAACACACCACTAATTATTGCCATTTACACAAAGAAATTTATGATGAACTACCTTCCCTCCTACTCTAGAATGTTAAGCAAATGTTTTGTATTTTTTCTACTAGATATACTATCATTCTACTATTACAGAGAAGAGGGGTGTGCTAAAGAAACTACAGTCAACACCTTTCCTCTTTACAGGGATTTTTTTAAAAGATAATTTCATTATTGATCTTGCAATGTCTGCATGCAAGTATAGATTTGCAGCAGCCATACTAACAGTCCAACTCATAGCTTAGTAGAGTGGTATCTTTTATGTGGACTACTCACTCAATGTAAGTAAGACATGATTCACTGACCACCTGTATGATTTTTGTCATCCAGAAGGAAAAGATTACAAACCAGGAATGTTGTGTCCTACTCAAGCTTCTGGAGGTTGTTTATTCTAGTGGGTTACAGATAGCACTTATTAAGCAGGCAGTTTAGCCTGTCACATTTGTGATTTATGTATTAAAAAAACCTGGTTGTTAGTCTCAGGTTAAAAAGATCTTGCACAGTCTCTCATATCTTATTTATCAAACAGGGAGAGGAAGTACAGTTGTCCTGTTCTCAAGCTAACCTGTATGAAGCCCTGCCAAACAGCCAGGAGTGCAAGGAAGACACAATTACTAACTAAAGTACCTTCCAGCTCCCTTCCATTTTCCCAGCACAACCAATTTCAACTGCATGCTTGGAAAGAAAAATAAATTTAAATCAGCCCCCTAAAATCCCCTAACATCACCAAGATGAAACTTCTCATAAAATAGTTCTGCAATGAAGTTCAGTGTGATAACTGCATTTTTAGAGACTAAGTTTGTAACAGTAACATATGGCTCTCCATAAACACACACACTCTCATGAAGGCAAAGTGTAACCTAGCTTTAAAATTCAGAATTTGACAAGAAAACAAAATATGCAAATGTGGTAGTAAAAGCTGCAAAATATAACAGAAAAACAGTTGAATACCTGCCATTTCTATGCTACAATCAGCCCTCAATATATTTGTGAACAAGAGTATATTTTATAAAACTTGTCACTATTTTCTTCGGTTTCATGGCTATCTTCTGTTTCTTCTTTTAGGGTTTTTTTCCCTCAAACAAACAGCCAGACATTGTTCCATTTACCCAGGAAATGTATATCCATCCTAATCTCACTGCTTTTTTTATCTTTATATGTTTTCCAACTACAGAGTTATCTGGAACACAGCTGCCTACCGGGAAGCTATTTCTGATATACCTATCATAGCTACAAATTTTAATAACTGAGAAGCTGCTGAAAGATACTTTGCTCTTGCCTGTCTCGTTGGTGAGGTACACAGGACACATTAACAAACACTGTCTTTACGCAGGAAATCCATCTGTACTGACAAACTCAAGATAAGCAACTACCTGTGTGTGAGATGCTGTCAACATAGGCTGAACAAAACTAAATGTACATTAAGACATTAAGGCCAACTTTAGAAATTATTAACCACAGTACCCAGATTTTTTTACTCTTCCACTTCTCTCTTCCCTATCCCTGTGGGGGGAAATGAGAGAGGCTGTGTGGGGCTGAGTTGCCAGCTGGGGTTAAACCACAACACCAGCTTGACTATTTCTGTAACTCAAAAGCCAACCCTACACCCCTCTTCAGCACAGGGAACTCCTAGCTGCCCTGTCTCTCCAACAGTAGGACATGAAGGGGCCCAACCCCTCTAACATCCAGAAGGACTGACTGTGCTCAAATCCACACAAACTATATAACCATTTCTTAGAACAACATATGAGATGGTTTGGAACACATAACTTCACTCTGTACCAATGGCAAGTAACAAATGTTACCGTGAGTACAAAAATAAGCAAATGTAAAGCAATCCTTCAATTTCTTAGAAACGTAAGTGAGCTACCTTACAGGCAAACTCTGTGGAGTTGACAGCAGAATGGAGCTCTATTGCAACTGCTGTGTCAAGTATGTAAGACCAATGTGTAGCAAACAGAAAAATAAGGGACTACTCCCCAAAATGTGCCTTACAACAAGGCACATTAATGTTCTCCCATAGAAAAACATAGAAAAACTTTGAGTAGCACATTCTGTGACAATAACATCTAGTCACACCAACCAAAAGATGCTATGGGCCCCAACATCTGGATGTTTTGTTAGACAAAGCAGAAAGCAGAATTTTCTGTGTCTTGACACTGTTTTTCAGACAACCTCTAATAAACCTGCTCCTTGATATGCTAAATCCAGGCAAACTTTTTACACCAGGTTTAGTGTGGATTTCCAGTGTTGAAACTGGATTGTGCACAAATTCAATGCAATCTCAGAGACCATTTTTTCAGCTCATACCTCCCTCACTTTACCATGCTATAGAGGAACAGGGGGTTAACTAAGTCTCTGAACCACCAAATGTCCTCAGTTTGTCTCCCTTTTCTTACAGGGGTAACAGTATTTGGTCCTTTGGTTTCCTCTGAAAGCAAATCAGAGGCTATCTAGCATGACCCAGTACCTCACCTCAAGGAACAGATACAACCAAACCATTCTCCTTAGGTAAGATACCCTGACTTTGTTACACAGGTGCCAAACAGAAAAAGCAAATAAATCTTTAATGAGCTTACTTCAACCCAGATTAAAGGCAAGGACAACTGTTATAAAAAGGAGAGCACTGATCACATATTCTACAAAAAAGATGACAGGTCAGAAAACAGCTTTACTTTTAATTCCAAGGAAATGAGGTGCACTAAGAACTGCATCACCAGCTGGGCAAGGGAGGGGATTGTCCTGCTCTGCTCTGCACTGGAGCAGCCACACCTCCAGTGCTGGGGGCAGTTTTGGGAACCACAATGTAAGAAAGACATTAAATTATTAGAGAGTGTCCAAAGGAGGGCAACAAAGATGGTGAAGGGCCTTGAGGGGAAGCTGTGTGAGGAGTGGCTGAGGACACTGGGTCTGTTCAGCTTGGAGGAGACAGAGGGGAGACCTCACTGCAGTTACAACTTCCTCATGAGGGGAAGAGAAGGGGCAGGCACTAATCTCTTCACTCTCATGATAAGGCAGGACTTAAGGAAACAACATGAAGCTGAGTCAGGGAAGGTTTAGGTTGGATATCAGGAAAAGGTTCTTCACCCAGAGGGTGGTTGGGCATTGGAACAGGCACCTTAGAGAAGTGATCGCAGCACCAAGCCTGACAGAGTTCGAGAAGCATTTGGACAA
>VYZP01062018.1:29064-77253 GCA_013400635.1 Hypocryptadius cinnamomeus | reverse complement strand
CCAGGGACAGCACCGTGTCCTGTGCACACCTCGGGGACAGCACCGTGTCCTGTGCCCCAGTGTCCCTGTGTGCACCCCAGGGACAGCACCGTGTCCTGTGCCTCAGTGTCCCTGCGGCCACCCGGGGGACAGCGCCATGTCCCTGTCATGGCACGGGGTCTCAAGCAGCTGCTTGTCCTCCCCAGGAGCAGGAGGCTGCACAGGACCCTCAGTGCACCAAAGTGGTGAAGAATTAAAGCTCTGCAGCATTTCTCTCTTCCAGCCCATGGAAGATTCTGGCACTCCAGGCCACAGCACCCCATGCCCGGGGTAGTTGGGATGCTGGCAGTGGACACACTTTGGGCATAATTTAACACAACCTCTCCCAATTTGTTACATCTAAGTGGAGGCAGATGTGCATCCATATTCATTTGGAGGAACTTCAGGAATTGTAACTTCATCAGCCAAGGCTGCCCGATGCCACAGCTCCTGGGGGGCACAAGGTGAGGGTGGCAGTGCCCACAGCCTGTGGGGACAGGGATTGCAGGGCTGGCAGGAGCGATGCCCACGGGCTCAGCTGCTCCAGGGGTGCCTGTGGCCACATCCCTGGTGACATTGGCTGCTCCAAGGGTGCCCGTGGCCACATCCCTGGTGACATTGGCTGCTCCAAGGGTGCCCGTGGCCCCATCCCAGGTGACCTCAGCTGCTCCAGGGGTGCCTGTGGCCACATCCCAGGTGACATTGGCTGCTCCAGGGGTGCCTGTGGCCACATCTCTGGTGACATTGGCTGCTCCAGGGGTGCCTGTGGCCACATCCCAGGTGACCTGGCTTGCTCTGGGGGTGTGGCAGCGCTGGCTCTGGGCAGGACCCTCTGCCTGTGGCCACCTCCAGTCCCAGGGCCAGGTTGGTGCCCTGCTGTAAATCAAGTGTTGCTCCACCAGTAAACACCCTCCAGCAGGAATTCCAGATTATAACTGTGGAGTGCTTTACAGCCGTAATAACCCGGCAGTGTTCTGGCCCGGGTGTAACTAGCAGCTAATGGATTTCTTCCGAAAGGGCTGAGGGCAGAGGGAGCCCAGCTCCCGGGGCTCTGCCCTCCTGCCCGAGGGACCCCCTTCTGATGAGGACATCGCTGGGGGACCGCGGGGAGCCCTGGGGAGCAGTGCTGGCAGCAGGGATCCCACTGCAGCAGGAATTGGAGCTCCTGGCTGCAGCTCACCCCTCATCCTCCTCATCCTCCCTCAGCCCCGGGCTGTGCTGCTGCTGGGCTCCCAGCGAGGTTTATGCCAGAGGCTGTTCAGTTAGAGGATTAGGAGGGAGTTTGCTCTCTGCAGCAGCTCTCCGCAGCCGACGGGGCTGCTTTCTCTCCTGGAGCAGTGTCAGACCTCGGCCAAGCCCAGCCCTGCTCCGGTGGCACAGCGTGAGGTGCCAGCCTGGAGGGGAGCAGAGGATCACCCGGGCAGAGGATGTGGGAGCAGCCCATCCCTCCCGGGCCGGTGGAAGGGATGCAGGTGGGCACCTGTGCCCTCACCTGTGCCGTGGGCGGCAGAGAGGAGGGAGCAGCCTTGGGTGGCTCCCATGGCACAGCAGCGCTCGGGTGGCCGTGCCAGGGCTCCGGGCAGGGCCACCAGGTCCGGCCGTGCCTGTCACCACCCCCGAGCACGGAGCAATCAAAGGGAGCGCTCACAGAGCCTCGTCCCCTCCAGCCTTGCCCCGGGCCCTGCCTTTGGGCTTCTGTCGGCTCCGCTCCAGCGGTGTCGGCTCTCATCAACCCGCACATCAAAGCCGGAGCTGCCGAGCATCCTCGGGAGGTGTGCGGGTTGCTCAGCAGCGCGGCGGCAGCGGAGGCAGAGGAGCAGGGGGCTCAGGGGCGGCTGCCCAGGGCACAGAGGGTCCCTTGGGGCAGAGGAAGGCTCTGACCCTCGGAGCTCCGAGGGAGCTGCTGGGAATGTCCCTGGGACGTGGGATGTCCCTGAGCAAGGATGGAAAATAACAGGACGTGGTGCTCTGGTCTAGTTGACAACGTGGTTATCACTCAGAGGCTGGACTGATGATCTGGGAGGTCTTTCCCACCCGGAATGATTCTGTGGTTCTGTGAAGAAAAGTCCCTCCCACAGCAACATCTCCCACGTGTCACATGTGTGCAAGCAAGGAAAAGAGATTTAGCAAGAAAACACAAAAATCAAGCAGAGAGGGTGCTGCTGCTCTCTGTAGAGTGGAATTTGCCTGCCAAGGTCCTCTCTGTGCCCCTGTCGCTGCAGACTGGGATTCCCTGCCCGGCCCTGGCGTGGCTCAGCATCCTGCCAGCGAGCTAATCAGGTCAATGCATTTTTAACGGGGCATAGGAAATCTTTATATTTTTTGTCAGGCTCATTCTTCTCCCCCGTCTCTCTGTGGGGGCTGAATTATTTAATGCTGAATATCAAGCAGGGCTGGTTTCCCTGTGCTGGCTGCTGACAGTGCATTTTGGGCTGCTGAGATTGGCAGTGGCTGCGCTCCCAGCCGGGCCCGGGGGAGCCCATGCAGCAGCAGATTACCTGCTTGCAGCCAGATTTATGGAATACCTTGGGTCCTTCCGGGTGTCTGAATTAGTGGGATAGGTTTGGAGAGGAGATGGGCAGTGCCAGAGCAGGGTGCTCACAAATCACACCATCCCCAGCCTCCCTAATCCACCTGTGTGTGCAGCCAGGACATCAGCTGGAGTTTGGGTTGATCTCCACGCTGGGCCAGGCTGGGAGAGCAGAGCAGGACGCCAGGGGATCCAGCAGCCTCAGCTCAGCAGATCCCTGCTTTGGGGCACCACGGTGGGCAGGGCTGGGGTGACAGGAACGTGTGACAGCGGGCACAGGTCGTGTGTGGCCAGGAGCACTCGTGGGCATTCAGACACAAAGGGCTGCTTTGTGTATCGGGGTTTATCTTTCCCATTAATGGCTTTCTAAATTGGTGGCAGTGGAGCAAAAAACCCAATCTGAACTCGGAGCATGCATGATTACTATTGTAATAACCTTGGCTAATAAGAATATGATGTGGTGTTAGGCTGGGAAAGAAAACACATTTCTCATTAGCTTTTTGATTAATTACTCCACATAATTTCCTAGGGGGACATGCCTGGGACTGATTGCCTTTGCTTTTGACGCGTGGAAGTGGTTTACCTTAAGTTAATAATTTTCTCGGTGACATTTTAATGGCAGGCCTCAATTAATCTCCAGTCACTGGGCAAAGGCCAGGCCCCTGCCATCCCCTCGCTCCTCTGGGGGCTCAGAGCAACCCCCTTGCCCACCCTTCCCCAGGACAGGGCAGAGGAGCTGCCTGGGGGTGAATGTTAAGGTCAGGCTTGGGCAGCCCTTGGCAGAGGTTTGGGCTCCAAGGTCCTGGACCTCCCTGCCCTGCCCCACACGTGATGCTGTGGCTTCTTCTCAGGGCTTTAAATACCTGGGAATGCAGCAGCTGTGCAGCCCAGTCCTCTCCCAGCACTGCCAGGGATCCAGCTGTTCCCAGGCATATGTTTACACGGCCTGGAAGCCACCGATTTCCTTCCGTGCCTTATAATATAAATATTTTACAGGAGCTAAAATATTCAACACTCGTTTGATGTTGCCACATGGAGTGGGATCAAATGAGGGTGGGAAGGAGGGGAAAACAGGAGAGGGGAGCAAGCAGAGACTCATTTGTTTCCCTGCCTGGAAATGGAATGATGCTGCATATTTCTGCATCAGGAAATCACCTGGAACAGTGATCTCTGCTCACTGCTCCCCGAGCAGGTGCCGGGCTGGTGCAGCTCTGCAGGGCATGTCTGGCCTGGCTGGGGGTGGGACTGTCCCAGTGGCTCCTCCTGCACCTGGGATGTGCATCCCCTGTCCCAGGTGCATCCAAAATCCACCCTGCACTCTCCAGCTGAGCCCATGCTCTACACAAACTTTAAAACACGGGCAGGTCCAGCCAAACTCCTGCCAGCTGAAATGTCAGGGAAATTCCAGGCCTTGTCCTGCCATCCTGGCATTCCTGGGGCTCCTCCCTTGGTGCTGGGCTGGAGGGAGGGGGATGTGGGTGGGCACGGCTGGGCAGCACCCCTGGGCACGCTCACCTGGGGCAGGTGCTGGCTGGGAGGAGAAATCCAGCAATATTTATGTTTCCATCCAAATGCATGGATCAAAGCTGACACTTTAATCTGTTCAACAACATCTCAAGGATAAAAAAGTTGCAGGCAAATCACAGGCCTAAATTGGTAATATATTTCTGCTTGTCAGTTGACAAATCACTCTACAAACCCCTTCTGCATCTTCCCACAGTCCCTGGTTTGCTGGTTTGGGATGTGCCAGCCTTCACCCCTCGGTGCTGTGGTGTTTGTGCCACACTCCTCCTCAGCAGGGAGGCGCTGGAACTCAGGGCAGGGCTTGGCAGCAGCTGGGTGAGCTGGGGCTGCTGGTGCTCAGCTTTTCTCCGTGGCCCAAAGCAGTGCTTCCTTCCCTCCCATCTCAGTCCCCTTCGCAGCCCCAGCGAGGCTGGGGACGTGCCCAGCCCAGCCCAGCGTGGTGATGGTGGCACACCATCCCTGTGGATGCAGGCCAGGCTCCAGTGAAGAGCCGAGGAGTCCCTGCCAGACACGCTCAGAGCAGAGGGAGCCTGCAGGGAGACAGCCCTCCCTGCCAAGGGCTTTTTCTGCCTTGACTTCTTTTTATTGAGTTTCTTTTTCTCTTCTTTCTCTCTCCTGGCCAGTGCCAGGCCGAGTTGATGAATTATCCCAATATATATTCTGTCTGGAAAGAAAACACATATCATATGTATCTTTGACAAGTTATTATTCTTCCTTATCAGAATATGTGTGCATCCAGCCACGCCATAACTCACCCGCGGGCCCGGGCGGGAGCGGCGCGGCCGCTCCGGCTGATGCCGAGCCCTGCTGGGCTGCTCCGGGCTGGGGGACGGGCAGGGCACCGCCTGCCAGCCGGGGAGGGGGCCTGGGCGGAGGCGAGAGCACCACGTCGAGCTAATTCAGCGCCTGCCTCACCTCCAGCTGATTGCTGCAAATTAAATTTCACGCCAATGAGCCGGAGGAGGCGGCGTGCGGCGCGGGGAGAGAGGAGCGCTGGCGCGGGCACGCTGCGGAGCTGGCACAGCCTTCTGCCCTCAGCGGGGGCACTCGGGGCCTGGCTGAGCCCCTGGGCTGGCCCTGAGCCCCCACAGCCCGTCCTGCCCAGCGCCCCTGTCCCTGTGCCCCTACAGCGGCTGTGCCAGGGTCGCGCAGAAATCAGAAATCAGAAAACAGAAATCAGAAATCATTCCCAGATGAGCGAGCAAACATTTCTGGCTGTTCCTCCTGCAGTGCCAGCCTCAGGCTCTGGAGTGAAGCCCAGCAGGAGACCAGGGGACAGGGCACCTCCTGGCCCAGGCTGCTCGGGGTGCGGGGTGGGCTCTCCGCAGGTGGAGCTCTGGGATCCGTCCAGGTGTGCTGAGCGTGCCTGGATGCAGGGCTGGGAGCGCTCCCATCCCCACTGCAGAGCCTTTCATGTTGGACTTATTAAGATAATAACTGCTCCATCTCCGCCGGTTTGAAACATGATCTAATAGGAATCTCACAACAAAAGTTGCCAAGCAGCCAGGCCAGGATTTACTAATAGACTGCGAGCGTGCTGTAACTGAGATGGAAATTAATTTAGTGATTAGGAGATTAATAAATGGAGCAGAGCATATTCTTTCCTTTAAAGGCCGGGAGGAAGCACTGGGATGTGGCTTTCCCGTGGTGCCTCCACGGGAAGTGTTCAACTCTTTAATCTCCACGCTTCCTCCCAGGCTCTGGGGCGAGGCTGCAAGAGAAGCTGTGCTGCCTAGTTTTCTCTTAAATCCCATCTTTTTTCCCAGCTGTTTGTTAGCATCCTTTTGTCTTCACAGACACCTGAGCCTGGCACCTGGGGAGAAAAATCCTGATCCGCCCCCTCCAAGCGCCTGAATCCGGGCCAGCGGCAGCGCTGGGAGCACACGGGGGGAGGCAGCGGTGCCTTGAGCCTGCCCCTCTTTGTTGCTGTTGGTTCTGCTCAGCAGCAGCTGTACATCCATATTTATTGAGGGGAAGGGAAGGAAAACCGTCGGTAATCCCAGGGAAGTGGAACATCTTGTAATTATCCGGGTAGCTCGGCTGGCGTGGGTGCACACGGGCTCCCGGGAGCTCTGGGTCACCCTGAAGGGCAGACGGGAAAGGTGGGATGTTAAACATGCTCTGAGCACTGCAGGGGGAAAAGGGATTGATGCACAAGGGGAGCTGGTGGCCTCCCACCCTGTGGCTCCTTGGCTGGGGTGAGGTGAGAGCTGCTTCCCTCCCCAAAATGCTGTTGGGACCAAAATCCGGGGTGGGAGACTGTTGGAATACCATGCTCTTTCTTGGTGAGTGACAGAGAATCTGGCAATCCCTGGCTGTGGTTGGAGCAGGGGGAAGAGTGGGTGAGGTGGGAAGCAGGAGGGAGATGCCAATGGCCTGAGGGCACGAGATGCCCCTGCACCCCAGGTACCTCTGGGCCAGGAGCAGGAAATGGAGCCCAGGACACCAACAGAGCTGGCAGCTGCTCTCTGCTGGCATCTCCAGAGGGCAAAACATCATCTCTTATGGATGCTGATAAGGTTTCTGAGCGAGGGCAGGAGTTTGAGATGAAGGGGAGCGTGTGTGTGCTTTTCTTCTCCCTCGCTTTTTCTCTCCCCTCGCTATCTCCAGCACAGCCTTACAAGAAGAAAAGCTTGTGGGCATCTGTGCTTCGCCTCTGCCTTCCCTGGGGACCATCAGTATGCAGGGACTGTCACCTGGGCAGGGGCCTTTCCCTCTGTTCCTCAAGGTCACGGCAGGAGCTCCTGGCTGCTGAAGATGGTCCTGGAGCAGAGCAGGGAGGCTTGGGCAGAATGTGCTGCCCTGGAAGAGGGGGAGGATTAGAATGGGTTCGTGTTGGGGTCACGCTGGTGGTGTTAGAGTGCAGCCAGGCTCCAGGAGCGCTCCCAAATCCGTGGTGAAGTATTTTCCCAGTGGGAAATCCACCCTCCTGCCCTCAGGGAGTGAAGGTGGGCGGACAGCATCCCTGCTGAGGACATGGTTTCTGTCCATCCCTGCTCCCCAGCTCCTGGCACTGGGATGAAGGCAAATATTTGGAGAACGGCAGAGCCCGGCTTGCTTCAGACAGAGCCGGCAGCCTCTCAGAGGCTGGGATTAATTTGAAGGAATTTACTGGTGGGGTTTGTGGCAGAGAGAACAGTTTGCTTATTTCACACTCGTATGGCCACCTGCTACGAACTGTTTGTTCAGTTTCAAATTCTTTAATTAAAATCAACATAAAACAGATTGAAAACATCCCAAGAAGGGGATGCTTGATTTGCTGGAGGATATTGCCGCAAACGAGCCAAAGCACTCAGAAGACACCGGATCACGGGAAGAGCTCCGGGCGGACACTCGGGTCTGCCTGGGCCACCGGCCTGGGGCTGGGGGCAGGTGGCCCTGGGGCATCTCAGCTTCACCACCGAGGCAGAGTGGACATGCTGCCTCCTTCTTTATCAGGATTCCCTTCCCAGCCTGGCCGTCCCGGCAGCGGTGGGTGCAGGCGCGTGGTGGCGGCTCAGCCCTCGGCAGAGCTGATCAGAGGCCTCCTCCAACAAACATCAAAGCTTCAATTAACAGGGGCCGCGTGCGACCCTCTTGCAGAGCGCAGATAAGAATAGAAATTTCCCTTGGAAAACGGATTTGTGTTTAGCTGCGTGCGCCGGGCGGTAAATGACCTGCTCGGTGCAGCACCGGAGAGGGGCCGGGGACAATTACGGTGCTCATTGGGAGCCGGTTATCTGAGGGAAACAGGCGCGCTGCTATTTAGCTGTCTAATATCCCAGTGGGAGGGGAGGCGGAATTAAAACCCGTCTCTTTTCAGAGCCATTTCAATCTGAAGGATTCTTCCTTTATGCGGTGGCTTTTCATTTCAAGGGGCTTCTTCCTCTCTCCCAGGCCCTGATTTGCGTGTGGCCGCCTGCAATGGAGAAGGACGGTGAGGGGAAGGAGGGCTTGGCTGGGTCTGCACCCTGACATGGAGCCTCGGGGTGATTGGGGAGAGGAGCGGCCTCTCCGCGGATTCTTCCCAGCGCTGGCATCTCCCGGCACGATCCCGGCGAAACAACAACAACCACGCGGTGCAGAAAGTTAATCCAGAGCCAGACGGGCGTTTTAATCACTGGAAAGGTTAAAACAAGCCCTCCCCGGCTGTGCACGGGCTCCCGCCAGCTCCCGCGCTCCTGCGGGCCTGGGAGACCCAGAGCACCATGACTGTATTGATTCAATTATTCTCTACAATGTAATACTCTGCATTTGTGTGATAGCAACAAACAGAGTTGAAAGACATACAAAAATAAATGATCTGAAAGTTAATATGGCTGAATGAGCAGCTCTGAATGAGGGGAGAGCGCTTTGGTTTTACATTGTGGAGTCAATGGCGTGCAGAACAATGTCCTCCCTTCCCCGGGGCCCTGGGGGCCCTGCCTCAATCGATCACTATGCAAATGAATTGAATTCATGAAACCTGCATCACTGGGTAATTGATGCTTCTTATAATTACCTCCAAGTTATGAGCTTTTAGGGGATTTCATTGATCCCTGCTCGGGGACGGGGCCAGGACAGGTTCCGGGGGTGAGGCTGAGGCACTGGGGGCTCACTGGGATCCCCGGGTGTGCCAACCACTGCCCAGAGCTGGTGAGACTTCGAGCCTGGATGCTGTGTGGATGCAGCCCCTCAGGAAGCACTTCCCCTCCTCGGGCCCAGAGGATGCAGAGGTGACAGTGACAGGTGCCACAGGAGCACGTGGCCAGGCCAGCCGTGCCTGGCTGGTGGCTGGGGGGAGCGAACAGGTTGTATCCAAAGGGATAATAGGCTTATACAGCGCATTATTTAAGAAAAAGGGACAGGCAATTGAGCTCTGCAGACTAATTAGATTAAACTGATGAGCTCATCAGTATTGTGTGTAATTAAGATCAGAGCTAATTGCAGCACTTTGATGCCCTGCGTTACCCGAGGTGTCCCTTGCCCAGCTATTGGGAAGTGGCTGGGCTGCCTGGGCTTCTGTTCCCTCCAGGGAAGAGCAAGGGATGTGTGACTGTGCCCAGTTCCTGCCGAGCTGGGGCCAGGCAGGAGGGAATCTGGAGGTTTGAGCAAAGAGCTTTGTGCCTTTGGGAGGGAGCAAAGGGGGAGTGGGATGGGCTGGATGGAAAGTTAGAGAAGCAGAAGCCAACCCAAGTTCCAAGGGAACTGCAGCCATTGCTTCCTGGAGGATAGATAGGATTTATCCAGATGGACACTGCTTCATGAGACAGACAGTTCTGGATGTGGTGTGGCAGCAGGAGCAGCCTGGGTACAGCTTTTATCCTGCTCTTCCCTCTTCCTGTCTGATCTTTCCTCTTGCTCCTGCACCATCACCTCCTCCCTGCTTCTCTCCCGTTATCCGCCCACCTCGCTTCTCTCTCCCTCTGTCTCACCTGCCTCACCCTCCTGCTCCCCCTCCCTGACACGGCTTCTCCACAGAACTGCTTTGTACCCCTCCAGGCCCTCCACGGGCTCCACTCCCGGGCCTTCTGTCCAGCTCTGGGAAGGGGCTCCCAGCCCTCCCTGCCGAGCCCCTGTGCGATGCTCCCCTCCCGCTGCCCGCCCCGGCACTGCGCTCCCTCCGCTTCGGGCTCCTTGTCTCCGTCTCCAAGGTTACACCAACAGCTTCCCGTTCCTCTCCTGAGCTCCCAGCGGGATTTCCCGATGCTGCTCACCAGTTGGGTTTTGTTCCTCACTGCCTTTCCCAGTTCTCCCGCACCTTTCTGCATCCTGCTACTGCATCGTTCCTTGGAGAGCATCGCTTGCACCTGACTGAAGGGAGGGCAGGACTCTGCAGCACCTTCTCTCCAGAGGAATTCCCCATAACTCAGGGCTGAGCATCCAGGACCCCTCCAGGGCATCTTGGCTGAGCTGGCAGCCCTCGGGGGTCCCCGGGCAGCTCCCCCGAGGCAGGGGGGTGGGTTCCTGCAGGGGCTGCCTTTGGAGAGCTGCTCATCCTGGTGGGAATCCGGGCAGCAGGGGAGCAAACGTGAACATGCAGCATTTCTTTCTTTATTGCTGTGGGGGCAGGAGCAGGCTCAGCCCCCGGACAGGAGTCCTGAGGTGCCTCTCTGCCTGTCCCCTCCTCAGAGTGGGGCTCCCCAGGGCTACATAGGGGCCGGAGTCCTTCCAGAGCCGCCCGCAGCAGGTGTCCCCATGGCACACCCCTTCTGGCCGAGCATTTAGGGACACTGCCTGGAGATAATGACAGGGAGGTTTAAATCTAATCCTTTCTGCGGGGCTCTTCGGTTTTATGGCCTGGAAAGTGACGGGAGTGGGGGAAGCAAGCAAACCCCAAACCCCTTCCCAGATGTACGAGCAGCCTGAAATATCTCTGGCTTCTCTCTCTGCAATAACTGGAGGGAACAGCAGCAGATGTTTATAGGTCACGCTGCTGGTTTTTCTCTTTCTTTTCGACGAACAGTTTATTTTTCTGCAGTTTCTCCTGCTGGTGGGGATTCGGGTCGCAGTGTCCCCTTTCCGCGGGCGGCAGCAGAATGCCCCGCAGGTGCCGGCAGCCCCCGTGCTGGAGGGGATGTCCCGGGCACAGCGGAGGCCTGGGGGGACCCTGGCAGAGGGGCTGCGCGGGTGGGCGAGCCCCGGGCTGTCCCCGCGGCGCGGACGGGAGGTGGCACTGCTGCACCGGCGCAGGACCCGCAGCGCTGGCAGCCGCTCGCCCCGCGCCGCTGCAATTACCGAGGGGCTCTGACAACACCCGCGGGGCTCCGCGGTGCTCCCGGCCGCAGTGTCCCCCCCGGGACAGCAGCCTGGCCCCCGCCAGGTCGGGACTGGCCGTGTCCCCACGCCGCTGTGACACTGCGGTGATCCGAGGATGCTCTGAGTGTTGGCCCCATGGGCTGTCTCTGTCCCACACTGCTGGGCTGGTGCCCCAGGAGCTGCGGCAGCCAGAGGTGTCCCTGCAAAGTCCTTTTATCCCTGTAGGAATAAAGGCTCTTTCTGCCTCCAGACTGGCGCTCAGCTCAGCCACACGGCGGGATGCAACAGGTCACTGCGGTCCTGTGTGTGGGCCCCGTGCTTTTGGGGGCACAGCATCCTGCCCTAAACACCCCCAGTGCCTTTGGGGTCACAGCATCCAGCCCAAATCCAGCCGGGGAGAGGCTGGTGCTGCCTGCGCTGCCGGCCAGGGGTGCGGCCAGATGCATCCCGGTGTTTCCGCTGGCACGGGAGGGGGTCAGGAGGGCTGCTCCTCCCTCTGGGGTCACGTTCCCAAAGGAAAGGTCTTGGAACAGGAGAGATTTCTCTCTCAAGGCTTTTCTTTTCCTACAAGCTCTTTTGGAGGGGGGAGTTTGGAACAGAGGAGAGTTCAGACAGATCTGATTCCCCTATCTCAGACAAACACACTCGCCTTTCCCTGACTGCAGATCAACAGGACATGTTCCAGGGAAAGATCATCTCAAAAGAAATGGATTTTCCCCATACTGCTTTGCCATTTTTGCTTGTATTTCTGAAAGCCGGAGTGATGGGTTGTGAACTTTAAGGAGCGATTTCTACTCCTTGCTCTCGTCTGACATGTGGGCAGTGGGACTGCGAGCCTGAGGAGGAGACAGGGCTGAAGAGCTCGGGGGAGGATGCTGAGGGCGAGGCAGCAGTTTCCTGACTCCCAAAGCAGCTTCTCCTCCGAGTCTGCCATAGGATACTCCGTGCAGGGTGCCGGGAAGGGGCAGGGGCTGCTCCGTGCGAGGGGCAGTGCCCCGGCAGGGAGGGCTCGGCACTAATTGCAGCCAGCAATAAACATCCAGAATATCAATAGAATGATGGCATTTAATTAGTATCCAATGGCTCGTATGGATTTCTGCGTTAGATCCACATTAACGTGAGATTCTCTGATCCCGAGTAAATTAAGGAACAAATGCTTAGGGATTAATTCAGGTGCAGCAATCCTCTCCATCTCCGGGGACAGTGAGGTCCCTGCAGGTGTGTTGGGATGGCATCTGTCCCGTCCTTCCCCTTCCCTGGGCTTTCTGGCTCTTTTCCCCAGCACAGAGCTCTTCCAACAGGTCCTGCCCAGCTGGGCTGGCCGCGTCCACAAACAAAAATCCTGAGAAATGGAAATGAAGTTTCTGAGCTCCACCCAAACCCGGCGCCCTCCACATTAAGTGAAGCCCCCCCACCAGCCCCGCAGCCTTTTGAGTTTTGTATGAAACACTCATTATACCTTTGGTGTGACAAATGATTGAAAAGTGTAATTTGAAAGCTAAGCTCCCCATCACACTCTTCCCTATTGTTTATTTGCCAGCTCCAAACGGGTTGGCTGCCAAGGAAAGTAATCAGAAGGTAATAGCCTGATATCGGATGAATCCCTAGAGCTGCCAGCAAGCTGGAAAACTACAATCTCGGTGCCGCCTGCAGTATTGATGCGCTGAAAATAATTGTGTAGAACAGCAGAGCTGGGATCAAACTTGGGCTGACACTCGGCATTGTACGGCTCGCGTTCGGCGCAGTCTGATGTGGTTATTTGTGACTGGCTCGGGGCAAGGCAGCCAAAAGCGTCTCAGGGAGAGCTGCTGCGCTCTGTTTGCCCATGTAGATGAGAAAACACCTTCCCAAAGCAAAGTGCATCTCTTTATCTCCATCCCTCCCTCCCTGCCTTGCCTCTTGCTTCCCCTCTTGCTGCGATCCCGGGGAAGCGTTGATTTTATTGAGTGTGGCAAGTGGCAGTTCATTAAAAAGTGGGAGCAGATGGGGAAGGGATTGTAGAAGAAGATTAATGATGCGCACCGACAAGTAAATCGGCCCAGGTTCTGGAGTAAACACAATCACGGCGGCTTCCTGGGAGCGGGTAATCCTCCTCTGTCAGCTCGGGCCTCGTTAGCCGGCTGGTGGGGCCGGAGCTAACGAGCAGGGATGCCTCGGCAGCGCCCGGGAGCCCGCGGCAGGCCTGACGTGGCCAGAACGCGGTTCTGGTGCCGGTGCCAGCAGGGACCGGGAGCGGGCAGGGCCGGGGCGCTGGCGCTGGCTGCTCGAGGCCATCGTGGTGCTGCCCTGCCCGGGAGAGGCCGTGTGAGCATCGCAGCCTCTCATGGGGGTTGCTGGCTCGGTGGGCTCCGTGTCCTCACCAGTGCAGGGTTCATCCATCCCTCCCTCCCCGCCAGCTCTGCCCTGGCTGAACTGCTCCTGGCTGAGCTGTGCCCGTTCCCTCTGGCAGTGCCAGGGAGCCAGCTGGGAATGGTGGGTGATGGATGCCCGGGGTGAGAGGGAGCCCAGTGCCCTGTGGCACTGCCCGGCTCCTGGGGGATGTGCGGCATTCCCGTCCAGGATGCTCGGTGACGCCGCTTGCCTGGGGGAGCAGAGCTGTCCCGGAAAAGGAGAACAGGGCTGCTCCCGTTAAATCCCTGCCCACAGCCTCCGCTCTCCACCATGACAAAGCCCACCTGTCCCTCCCTGCCCCACCTGTCCTGTCCTGTCCTGTCCCAGGGCTCCGTTCGTCCCCTGCCAGCCCTGACCTCTCCGTGCGCTGATGGAGAGGCCGCGCACGGATTTAAACACAGGCTGCAGCCGTCGTGCAGCAGGACCGCTGGCTCCTGCCAGCCTCCCCTCCGGAGGACAAGCCTTTCATTATGGATGGGGCTGTAATTTTGCTGCAATTTCCAGAAAAGCGCCTGACTCCTTGTTTAAGCACCAGCGGGAGTGGGAGCGGGACGAGGACACGTCCGCGTGTGGCGCGTTCAGCGGTGACAGGGGGCCCGAGGTGCTGCTGGCCCTCGCTGATGTCGGGGATGTCACCCCCCGGGGGGCTGCGGAGCAGGAGCCAGGCAGGACGGGGCTCTGTGGATCCTCCCAGGCTGGCACTGCTGCTGTCACCGCCGCTGTCCCCGCCTCACCCGCCACCGCGGCCACCCGGCACAGGGGGATGCTACCAGGGAGGGCCACTGCCCAGCTGAGCCACCGCCAGGGGCATAAATAATTTAATAAAGGAACTTTGGAAATTATATTGCCCTAAATAATATAATAAACCCTAATTTACTCACATTTATCTCCCGGAGTTTTTTGTGAAAGCAGTAATCTTGCATCTTCTACAGTGATGGATTAGCAGGAAGGAAACTCCGCTGGGGAATAAAAACCCACATCGTGTAGTTTTTGACATGTTATTATTCAGTTTTATCTTGGGTTGCTCATTCCTGGGCCATTACTCATGTTCACAGGGATTTTTCTCCCCTCTTATTTATTTATTTTTACCATGACCAGAAGCAGAGATGTCAACAAATCATCCCACCTTCCCCTGCTCCATTTGGAGGGGACAATGTGGCACGCCTGGGGGGTCCTGGTGGCACCCCGTGCCACAGGGCACTGCAGGGAGGATGGCACCGTATGAGTCCTGCCCACCCTCCCCGCAGCACTCCGGCCGTGGCAGTCAGGGAGGGACACAACTTAATTAGTGCATGAGTTTGTAAGAGATCCGATCGATGGAGCAGATCAGAGCTGAGAGTCCTGCCTGTGCTGAGGGTGCTTGATAAAATAACCTGGGCAGGGAGCCAGGCTCTGGCAGGGCAGGGTGTCAGGGGACAATGTTCTGGCAGCCAGGGACGTGCCAGCACCTTGTGCCGTGACCCAGGAGGGATGGCACGGGTGGCACTGCTCCCCTTCTCCGTGCAAGGGGGCTGCAGCCAGCACCGAGGACACGGGAGCCCTCGGGAGCTTTAATTATTCCTAAAAGTCAGCCTTTATTGCTCATTAGCAGCTGCGAGTGGCAATGCAGGATGCGGCGCCCCAGCACTGTGCCCTCGCAGGGAAGGATTTTTGGCTGCCTTGCTTAAGTCACAAGGAGGTTATTAAATAACTGCAATTACACGGGGAGTGCCAGGATGGTGCCTCTCATTTATTAGCACTGCTTTGTTTACTCCCAGGCTTGAAAGACATGGTAGAATTGGAGCAGCAGCCAGTGCCCGGCAAACCATGATGGCATCAGAGCGGCCCATCACAGCAGGATCTCCCAGAGAAAAAATATTGGAAAAAATTCTTTACTTTGAGGGGGTGAGGCCCTGGCACAGGTGCCCAGAGAAGCTGTGGCTGCCCCTGGATGCCTGGAAGTGCCCAAGGCGAGGTCGGACTGGGGCTTAGAGCACTTTAGGAGAGCGGAAGGTGTCCCTGCCATGGCAGGGGTGGCACTAGATGAGATTTAAGGCTCCCTCCAACACAAACCATCCTGGAATTCTTTGATCCTACAAAGCCAGTCCCCGCTGTGGGGTCAGCAGCCTGGGACAGCCCCAGCTCCACTCCCACCCAGCTCCAGCCCCAGCTGGGGACGCGCAGGCGGCGCTTCCTCCTCTGTGTACAAATAGAGAGAGCTCTGTTTGTTTGTGTGCGCTGGAACGTGCCTGCTGCATGCACACACACAGAAATATAAATATAAATATAGATATATGCACAGGGGCTGGGCTGGGAAGCACGCAGCTCGCAGTGGGAAGGGGTTGGCAGAGCAAAAAACCCTGGAAGACATCCAAAAAACGGGAATGACGGAACATATGAGCCCCCTGGATGATGGGGGAGGCAGGAGTGCGTTCCTTTCTCTGCTGCTGCTGCAGGCACCATCCGGGGGCTCTGCCAGCCCCTCCTGCTTCCAGCCCCCCACCCAAAACATCCTGTGCATCATCCCAGTGTGAGAATCAAACTGGAAGAAGCAGAACCCCCTCCCCTGCAGGGCTGAGCTGGAGGGGTGCAGAGTGGGCTCTGTGACGCTGCAGGGTGACCCACAACCCCTGCACAGCCCGGGTCCCTCTGCTTGAGGGGTTTCTGGCACAGCTCTCCCACAGCAGTGACCCCACAGACCCGGCCAGTGGCTCCCTGTTTGCCCAGCCCTCTCCAAGTTTGCTCAGCTCGAGCCCGACAGCAGTGAGCAAACGAGTGGCTGTTTATCCTCACACTAATGAAGAGCTGAGTGAGGGCACTTGGACAGGACAGCGTGTTTTCCAGGGAACACCCATCCAGCCACCAGTTTTCCAGCGAGCCCAGGCTCTCCGGTGGCACTGGCACCTGTTTTCTCCCATGTCAGTGCCCGGCACTGCCCCCGAGCTGCCCGCTCTCCTGGGGCACCAGGAAATCTCATTTACTGCAAACAGGGATATTATTGAGCCAAGCCAGGAGATGATCAGGGCCCCTGGAATTGTCAGTGTGGGATGTTTAATTAGAGCTCTGAGAACACTCACCGTTCCCCACCACTCTGCTCTGATCCCGGCACCCCCGGGCTGCCCCAGCACATGGAGCCAACTCCATCCCCAGCTCCGTGCCTGGCTCCATCCCCAGCTCCATCCCCGGCTCCATCCCTGGCTCCATCCCTGGCTCCATCCCTGGCTCCATCCCCTCCTCCATGCCTGGCTCCATCCCTGGCTCCATCTCTGGCTCCATCCCTGGCTCCATCCCTGGCTCCATGCCTGGCTCCATCCCTGGCTCCATCTCTGGCTCCATCCCTGGCTCCATCCCCTCCTCCATCCCCAGCTCCATCCCCGGCTCCATCCCCGGCTCCATCCCCAGCTCCATCCCCAGCTCCATCCCCAGCTCCATCCCCAGCTCCATCCCTTCCTCCATCCCCTCCTCCATCCCCAGCTCCATCCCCTCCTCCATTCCCGGCTCCATGCCCGGCTCCAGCCCCAGCTCCCTCCTCAAATACCTGCTTCCCACTCTCAAGGTGAGCACCATGGGGGTCATCCCGCTCCAGCGCTGATTACAGAGCCAGCAGGAGCTGCTAAGATTTCTAATTAAGATTAAAGAATGCACACGGCTTATAAATGCTTCCTAGGAATGTATAATTTGATTTTCTTGTTTTCTCGTGTCTCCTGCTCCCGAGGCAGCTCAGATGGCTCCTGGCCACAGGCTCCAGCTGCCCCTCGCTCATCCCAGGGATGCAGAGCCAGGCTCCTGGTGCCTCTCCTGCAGCATCCTGGGCAGGGATGGCATGGAAAACACCCTGGTGAAGGTTCTGCACATCAGGAAGGACAGGCAGGGCCCCCTGGCCAGGTGCTGTGCTGTTCTGCACAGGACAAGGCACGATGAGCCCACGGCGCCTTGAAAGGGAGCTTGGATGGGATTGCTGTAGCAGGAGGGCTGCTGGAGGATCCCGGTGTCCCCTGCCCCATCCCTGGCCCCATTCCCAGCCCATCCACCGGCCCGAGGCGAGCCCGGAGCAGGCACAGACCTCTCCAGCGCAGGTACCTGCGCGGGGGACAGCTGTGCATCAATATTTATTCAAAACTCCCGGGAAACCTGGATGAAGTGTAATTATCTCAGCTCAATCAACCAGGATTAGCATAACATCCAGTCACCCATCAGACGGGGTTTGATTTCTGGGATCAAAGCCGGCTGGAGCCGCTGATGAGGTGGGTGCAGGGGAGGCGGCAGGGGAGCTGTGTCCGCTGCCTCTTCCCGGGGTTCCCAGCTCACTTTTCCCTCCCGGACCCATCCCATGAGCGTGCGCCACGCGCTCCTCGCTCGCTCCCCGCACAGCGTCGCACCCTCTGCTCCACTCCCCGTAATTAACAACTAAATATAGATCTTAATTAAGGCACTGATGAATTTAATTTGGAGTGGCATTACTGCCTTAACTTCCAGAGCTCAACGCCTTGTTTGGATAATGTATAATATAAGCTAAATGAGTGCTTACTTGTTACCACCATAAATAATTCCTCACAAATCCCTTCAGATATGTCTCAGTCACTAATCCATCTCCTCCTACGGAATATTCACGGGCACCAAGCCTCTTCCTTGATTTTAACATAAACCTTCAAGCCTCATGCCAAATTCCCCCCTCTGAGCCTGGTGGGGAGGGAGGGCAGGATGGCAGTGTGGGGTGGAAGGATGGGGAGTTTGGTGTGAAATCAGCTCAGCCCCGAAGTTCCCTGTGAGGAGCCTGGGCTGAGGATGCCTGGCAGCTCCCAGGGGGCTGTGGTGGATGAGGAGTCCAGGTGGGAGCAGGTCCTGCAGCCCCTGGCACTGGCACACAATCCTGGCTGGGGGATACAGGTGGATCTGCAGTGAGGGAGCTGGAGCGGGGCACAGGGGGCACCACACGGATACCTGGATTAGAGCCGGTGGGAGGGAGACTGTCAGGTGCAGCAGGAGGTCGGATAGTCAGGAATCAGCTCCTGCCTTTGATTAAATAACTTCCACAATCATTTTCCTCTGCAGAGCAAGTCCAGAGCTGTGCTGGGAAGAGAAATAAACCCCTGCGTTTGCTCAGCACTCAGCCCCGAGCCACAGTTGTGTCTTGCTGCTCAAAGGATTTCTGGGAAAGCTCCACCACTTTCATTCCTTAAACACAGAGCAAAACAATCAATGGGGTTTTGATATCACCTAAGCCCTGCCGGCCTGATCATGGGAAGCAACGGTGAGAGGATGGAGCTGGTACAGCCTGAGAGGGAACACGCACAGGAGAGGCCACAGCTGGAATTCCCAGTGCTTCCCCTGCCCCACAGCTGGAATTCCCAGTGTTCCCCCTGCCCCACAGCTGGAATTCCCAGTGCTCCCCCTGCCCCACAGCTGGAATTCCCAGTGCTTCCCCTGCCCCACAGCTGGAATTCCCAGTGCTCCCCCTGCCCTGGGCCTGCCACAGCAGCTCTGTGCAGATGGAACAAGGACACTGCCCATCCCTGGTGTGGCCTGGGAGGACCAGCCATGAGCCACCCCCTGCTCCAGGCTCCCACCGGGATCCCTTTGCTTTCCCAGCCCTGTGCCATCGTTTTCTCACACAGGGCATAACATTCCACAAGGGATTTAGTCCCACTCTGCCTTTGGTCACTACAAGTGCATGAAAAACAGATCTGAGACCCTTCCAGTTTGTTCATCACTGGAAGGAAATAAATGTTTGAGATCCTGCCTAATAAAATCATGCTGGTGACAGACACGTTGTGGCTGTGTGGCTGAGGGAGTGACCTCAGGGAAAGGCCAGTCCTTGGATAGCCAGACAGGGCTGTGTGACACCACCGATGTCCTTGCTGCCTTCCCAGTGGGTCACAGGCAGCCAGGCAGGGCTGGAGGAGCGACAGGAGCCAGGGCTGGGCCACCACCCTGCTAAGGACAGCAGCTGCCCTGGGCACTCAGCCATGCCCTGTGTGCTGTGCCCTGTGTCCTGTGCCCTTTGTCCCAGCTGTCAGCTCTTCCCTGGAAAGGATGTGGCCCTGGGCAGTGAGATAAAAGCTGGTTAACCCCATCCTCGGGGCACAGGGACATCATTTGCTAGTGGGAGAGAACTCTGGGATGCTGTGCCAGCCCTGCCAGGACCATGGCCAGGCTGGGCACTGCTCTCTGCCCCGGCCCTGCTCTGCCTGTCTGCTCCACTTCCCTGCTCCCTGCTGTCCCGGTACAAATCATTTGCTCAGATAACAGATGACGTGTTTATCCCAAGGGATACAAGCCTGAATATTAGGATGTCAAAACCAGCTGCATTTGCAATACGTTACTGTCAAATGGAGAATAAAAAGGGAGTTGCAGTTATTTAATTTGGTGCCAGAGCAGGAGAGCGGGAGCAGGGGGAGCGGTGGCTCTTTGCCAAGCTGGGATCCAGACCCCTGGGGCTGGCAGGAGCTGTCTGGGGGTCTGGGGAGGGCAGGGGGTGGTGGGCTCGCTGCTGGGAGGATGCTGCACTGCTGCCTCTGCTCCCCCTCACACCCAGCTCAGGAATGGGAGAAGCCAGGCAGGTCACAGAGGGCACATGGCAGCTCATTCATCCGTGCCAGCAAAATTTGTACTTGAAAAAATTTGTTGGGAAAAGAAAGGCTTTTTTGAAGACAAACATCCCAGCTCCTTGGGGAAGGCTCTGAGTTTGCAGAATACCAATTAAAAATATAAAAGTGCTTTTAAAAAAATAAATGTGTAAAAGCGAATTCTGAGATAGGGAGAGGGGGCTGGGGGAGGTTGGCACACGGTGTCCTTTGGCAGTAACAAGTCCAGGGCAGGACTGCAGAACAGTCCCTGCTGCATATCAAAGGCAGTGAGCTGTTTCTCCAGGTGTCCCAGGCCTCTGGCTGCCCAGGTGCCAGGGGGAGCTGCCACCTCCTCAGGGCAGCACGTGCTCAATGGCACAGTGTCCCTTTTGCCCCCCTGAGCCCCCCATGGCTCATGGCTGCACTACCTGGCCCAGGTGACCTTCACAGAGGTGGCACTGGGGCAGGGGACACTTGTCCTTTGTCACCTCAGGCCTGGTGAGTGACAGCCCGCCCGTGGCAGGGACCAGAGCCTCCCTGCTGATGCTGAGATAATGCACTAGGTAATACTTTTTGACATATTTCATTGAAATATAACAAAATATTTGCATAGCTTTATTAGATAAAGGGGAGCTGACTGGAGGCAGAGCTCGTTTGGAAATACGATGTGAAAATTCATTTAAAATGAAAGAATCTGGAAGCTTAAGTTTATGGTAATAGATTGATCGCCCAGAGTAGCTAATGACTCCCAACAAATAGATCTCAGCAGCTGCATCCTGCTCCCCTGCTGCCCTGGAGTTAACAAATCCCCATTTCTGGGGTGAAATGGGGCTGTGGGTGCCAGTTCTGGCCAGACTGGGAGCACTGGGAGCCCGTGGTGCAGTGGGATGGGAGGGGCAGGGCGGGGGCTGCGTGACTCCGGGACAAACGCCTGCCTTCCCTTCCATCTCCTGATGCTCAGGCAGATTGGAGTGAAGGCACTGAAAAGCTGCAGATGAGAGGTGGGGAAATTAATAATGTCACAGTAATAATAGTAATGAGTGGCTGTGCGTGTGCTAATTAGTTTGGAGCCCTGTCTCCGGCTCGGGCGCACCTGCGCGTGCCGGGTTCCGCAGCGGGGGGAGCTGCCAGCTGGGAGCCAGCCCTGCTGCCCACCTGAGCTGGGCTTTGTCCTGAGAACCAGGGACAACTGGGCTAATCCAGAGCTTCCCAAGAGGGCTTTCCCTCCCAGCCCAGGGCTGCAGGATCCGCTGCTGGAGGAGAAGCAGCTGGTCAGAGGCGCTGTGCCGGCTCCTGGTTGGCACCGGGTGGTTCCTCCTCGGCAGCCCAGTGGGACGGGGTGGTCCTGGGGGCACTGCAGAGTCCCACACCCTCCCCAGATGTGCACTGGGCACATCTGGGGCAGGCTGGAAGGGCCCAGAGAACTCATTTGCTCCCTGCTTACAGCAGTTTCCCTAAATTCCATCAAGCCTGAGAGCAGCCTCAGCTCAAAGCTTTCCTCATAAACCACCTGCCCACGGGCTTCTGTCAGCACCTGCTCCCTCAGTCCTGGCATTTCCCTCCAGGGGATGGTGCTCAGGAGGCTGAAGAGAGAAACCTGCTACTCACAAGGGGGGAGTTGGAGATGTTTCCACACAAAGCTGCACACAGGAACAGCAGGCAGGATTTGCTGGAGACACTTTCCTCATCCCTCTCTCCCGTGTGGATGCAGCTCCCATTAGTATTCGGGGCTGGTTGGAGCAGCCACTTAGGCCTGGAGACAGCTCTGCACAGGCACGGTGGAAATGTCTTTATAAATGACCGCCGGGTTTGAGTGACGTGCCCTTCTTAAGCTAAATAAAATGAAAGATAAACCTTCTAAAAAATACATGAGCTAAACATCCCTTCCACGCTTCATTATGCAAATAGCTCTGCCCATTGCCGCAGCAATTAGCTGCTCCCTCGAGCTGGGGCCGAGGAAACCGGGGCTTTCTCCTCCTCTTCCTCACTGAAGGGAAGGGAAAACATCGGCTGCTTGTGGGTCTGCAGTGCTGGGGTGGAGTTTTGGAACGTTCTGGTGTGAACGGTCATCTCTGGAGACAGCAGCGGCTGTGGCGTGCCCTGGCCAGGCTTTGGGCAGTGAATATCCGGGGGAAGCAGCTGAGAACAGATGAACCCTCTTCCCTCCCTGGCAGGGACACCTCCAGCTGTGGGGGGCTCTGGCTGTGAGCCCTCCAAGGGCTGGCAGGGCTTTTCTTGGAAGCAGGGTCAGGTTGGACGTCGGGAGGAGTTCCTCCATGGAAAGAGGGGTCAGGGGTTGGAAGGAGCTGCCCAGGGAGGTGGTGGAGCCCTCCAAGGGATTCCTGGCACTCAGTGCTCTGGGCTGGTGACAGGGTGGGGTTTGATGATCCTGAAGGTCCTTTCCAACCTCAGGATGATGATCCTGTGATGGCCACGGTGGTGGCACTGCACTGGTGAAGGGGAGGAGCTGTGTCCCCTTTCCAGCCATGGATCACCTGTGCTTCCACCTTCCCTTGCCTCTGTCCTTGTGAACACTCTGTCCCCTCACGAGTCCCTCCTGCTCCAGGAACACGATGCAGCTTTACAGGTTATCAATCTTGCTCTGGAGCTGCTCCATCAGTGAGATCTCTCCCTGTTGGTGCCCGTGCTCTGCCAGGGCCCTTATCAGGTTTGCAATTTGGGATCTGCCTTAAGTGCTCAGAAATCAATTTTCAGCTTATTTTGTGCTACAAAATTTGCCATGCCTGGATCTCTGATACTAATTGAACAAGAGCAATTGATGTTTTAGTAGTAATTAAAGATGGTAATTATTACCAAATCTCCCCGTGGCCCTGCATGTTTGCTTTGGACTTGTCAAAACTGGAGGCAGGTGGAATCAATCTTAATAAAGTTGGGACTTCAAAGCTGCTTCCTGGTAATGGCTTTCCACAAGGTTGGTGAGGAGTGGAAGGCAGAGATGGAGAGAGAGCCTTGAGCCTTGCAGAGGGCAGGGACATCAATGGGGGCTTTCCAATTAAATGAAATTTAAAAATCTTTATCCAAAATGGAAACTCCTCATGGTTTTTTCATCCCAGAGTGGCTGGAGGGGAGTTTGCAAGCCCCAGGGATGCCGTGGCTGTCCCAGCCCCTGCTGCTGGCCCGTCCCCTCCCCAGCAGTGGGAGGGCTCCTGTGCTTGGCTGTGCCTTCCAGAGTCACTGGCGGTGCTGCCAGGAGCGTGCCAGCCCCACGGGCCGTGCTGGGGATGAATTGCTGACCTATTTATCAGCAGCTGCTCCACCGGCATCCTTCCCTCCACTGCCAGGGCGAGCACCCACTGGGGACACGGGGGATGAGTTTGGGAGACGTCCCACGGGGATGCAATACGGGCAGCAGGAAGGGAAGGAGGAGAAGCCTCTGTGCAGGAAGGCTGGCAGTGCCCAGCTGCATTTTGGGGCGGATGTGAGATGCTCCAGCCCACAGGGGAGCATGCAGAGACAGATATCTCCTGCCTGGATTCACCTGCTGCTGCTCCTCTGCCAGGCAAAGCCACCTTCTCGGCTGAGAGTGCTCCTGGCTGGGCTTTCTGCAAGCACAGACAGGACCAGGCCTGCGGATCGCTGCCTCCGTGTCCCCATGGAAACAGCTGCGGGATGCTGCAGAGCAGAGCAGAGCTCCTGCAGCCCCGGCTCTGCTCCTCAGCCCCGCTCCTGCCACAAGAGCCCTTGAGCGGGGGGCGGGGGGGCTGAGCCCCAGCTCCATTTTCCCTCAGGAGAGCGAGACCCTCTCCTCAGGGGAAAATGGAAATGTAATCAGATCGGCTTGTGTGGAGCAAATAGAAAATCAGTTTTAATAAAGGCAGAAGAAATGCAAAGCAGCCGCTTGTGACGGAAATGGTGCTAAATAGACGCCTCTTTAAGGAGAGCTGCTCCGGGGATGTTTATCGGGAGAGGCACAGCCCTGGGCTCCCTCCTGCTCGCTCTGGTGATGCCGGGTGGCAGCAGGAGCAGCTCCCTGCTGGGAGTGAGTGGTATTTGGGCAGCAGCACCCTCCGTGGAGAGGCACGGGGTACCCCCATCCCCGCACCCCTCCCGGGGCAGCCCCTGCTGGGGGGGGCGGCTCCCGCGGCACCGCGGGGCTCAATTATTGCTCAGAGGAGCCACTTTGCCTTTATTGCTTTCATTTATTACCCAGGGGCCAGCGCCTGTTTTCTGAGGCAGCTATCTGGTTACATCGTGGCCGATAAGCAATGCTGGTCTGTCTTTACGAGACAGCCAAAATTTATCACTTTCCACTTATTTATTTATTTGGTGGGGCTCTGGTGGTGGCCTGTATTTTTCTTCCAGTGACGTTTTGCAAAAGGCTTTATTTTCCCGTTCAGCCCCGGGGGAAAGAAGCAAACCCAGCCCAGAAGAGGAGACAGCTCTGTAATGAACCCCACTGGAAGGGAGTGCAGGGGATGAATCTGTGCTGGCCCCCACGGAGCAGCCACTGCAGCCACCGCTGGGTTCCATTTGCCAGACGAGCTCTCGGGTTGTGCCCAGGTGGCTGAGGCGCAGGATGAGGGGGCAGAGCTGGGGGTGGAATGGCTTTCCCACTCTGATCCCCTCCCCAGTGGGTGCTGGGCTGTGTGGAAGAGCTGAGGAGGAGCTCCCGAGGGGAGCAGACAGCGTGGGAGAGCCCTGGGAGCGCCTGCACGTCTCTCCCTTCCTGCAGCAGGCAAAGCTCTGCTTCCAGCGGAATCCTGGCGCTGAGTGAAACAAAACAAGGAGGAATTTAAGGCATGGAGGCTTTATGGGGGCCCTGAGGAACAGGCTTCCTGCAGGTTTCCCTGGATGGGATTGCAGGAATGATGCACTGTGTGCCTGCTGGGCTGCTCTGGAGGGTTCTGAGCCTGTCTGGAGCCAGGGCTGGGGGCTGGGGGGGGCTCTGGGCACGTCAGGCTCCTGTGTCACCACACTGAGACTGGCTTTCATTCCCCTCTGTGACAGCCCCTTGAAAAGGCCATTGTGGGGTCCCCTCAGACCAGTGCCAGCTGTTCCAGAGCCACCCCTGGGATGCAGGGGCTGGTGCTGGCACCCCTGGGCATCCTCAGGATGCTCGTGGCCTGGTGGCAGCAGGGGTGGAGCATCCACAGGAGCCACCATCCCCAGCTCCTGCTGGGGAGCCATGGATGGAACCCCTCAGCCCTCCTCTCTTCTTCACTCTGTGCTTTTCCCCACTGGGAAGCTGCTCCGGAGATAAATGGCAATGCTTCCCCTTTTCCACCAGTCTTTCCAGGAGGAAAGGGCTGGGTGTTTGGAGGGGCAGGAGGAGTGGGAAGGCACACAAAGCCGAGGCAGGATCAGTAATTGGCCAGCCGTAATTTCATAATTCATCTCTGTGAAACACAATGAAATTAAAAGAGTTTAGATTCCAAAGTGTAATGATCATCAATTAAATTCTGCCGGGGCTGAGCTTCCCTCTCATTTGAATTTTATTTTATTATTATGACTTCTCTGTGATTGCGAGAGGATGAAAACAAAAGCTGCTGCTGGAGGTGGTGGCGGTGGGGAATTAGAGCCCGCAATTACTGCTGGGTGACAGAGGAACCCAGGGAGAGGCGGCGGCTCCTCGGCCGCACCAGGCACAGGCAGGGGCATCCATCATCCTGAGCCTAATCAGTTAATGCTGATAAACTGCCAGCAATAACTGACAATTGAGCTGGGGGCTCTGGGCTCGGAGTTCATTCATTTTGAAAGTGCCATAACTAACCCATTAAAGCCAGGAAAGCACAAAAGCAGAGCCCCGGCCCCTGCCTGCTGCCCTAATGAAGGCTGCTGTTGATTCTTTTAAGTGTGGATGATGATGTGTTTAGTGGCTATTGATGCCGGGGGTTTAGCCCAGGCTGGAAAAGCCGCTTGACGCTTTGAAGAAAGGAGTTTGTGTTTATCCGAGGCAGCTCCTGCCCTGGGTGCCCGCTCCTGCGGTAATCCCGGGCCAGGGCGGGGGGTCAGGGCTGGAGATGGGCTGTGCCGGGAGCCTGTAGGACCCCAAAGTGTGTGCGATGATCGCAGAGCGCTGCTGTTGCCTGGGGGAATCCCCTCCGTGGGATGGATCCTCGTGTCTCCGTTAAATTCCTGCTGCCAAGGAGCCGCGCTGGGAGGCACGGCTGCACTGGGATGGTCAAACGCACATCCAGCAGCACAGGGAAAGGCGGCTGGGGATGCCGGGTGGAGCTGCTCCCTGCCCTGCACTCCCTCCTGCCTCTCCCAGCGCTGGCAGGGACGTGGGGAAGGGTCTGGCCGCGGGACACAGTCCCAGGAGCCGATGGTGCCAAGGCCGGGCACCGGGGGGATGTCCGGGCTCATTCACTGCCCCAGCACTGCACTGCACTGCCCTGGCTCTGCCCAGCCCTCTGGCTGTGGCCTGGCTTCCATCAGCGCCTGGAGGGAGCCACGGGGACAGCGGTGTCCTGATTTATACCCCCAGGAGGTCTGCTCAGCCAGCCCGCCGCAGGGAATAGCTTCTCCCATAAATTACATAAATTATACAGCTGGAGAGTGGCTGCTTTTAGCTGTGTAACGGGCTGGAGGGGTTCCCCCGTGCGCTTTTCCCTTAGTGGGGGGGTTTTACTCACACACCCCGCAGTGGTTACACCATTCCAGGTGCTGAGATGTCTTGCCCAGCTCCCGATGCCTCATCCCCCTCAGCTTGGTGCCTGGGCTGCATTCGTCTGGCTCCCGCTCCCAGGCACTGGCTTTTTTCCACCTTTGTTGTTAGACTGAAGAGCCCTCTATTATCAATTTTTTTTTGTTCTCTGTGTAGGTATTTAAGACTTTGATCAAGTCACCTCATCACCTTCCCTTTGTTAATCTGCAGAGACTGAACTCCTTGAGACTTTTGCAATGAGGCAGGAATTGTGCCTCTGTGTCCCTCGGCTCCTTTGAAATTCCCAGCCAGAGAGTCGAAGGTTGGGCACCTGAAAACGAGAGGGTACCTGGAGGACTTGCCCCATCGGGGCTCTGTGCTTCTCGCCTGCTTTTGCAGTGAGCTTTGACACTGTGCGAGTGACTGTCGGCGAGTTTCTGATCGCATTTTTCCTTTCTTCTCCCTGATGGATAATAACTCCTTCTCAGAAGCAGATTTCCCAGGGAAACGCTGTCTCTTCTCCGAGTCCTCCCCCCTGAGTGTGCTCTCTGCCCTGAGCCAGTGTCCCCATGCTGGGATCTGTGGGATTTATGTCCAGAGGAGCTGGGGAGTCGCTGCTTCTTCCCATCCTTGCCAGCGTCCCATCCTGCCACACCCCGCTCCAATCCTGCCCTTTTCCTCTCAGTGCCACCAGGAACCCCCTTGTCTGTTTGGGGAGGTGGGGAGAGCAGCACCTGGGAGTTGTTTTGCTGGAAAATCTGCTGTGCTTGGCTCTGGCTGCTCTGGTGGATCAGTCCAGGAGGACTGGCTTTCATGTGGACCCCGCAGCCCCCTCTGCACGGCGCTTTTGGGGGTTGAACGGGCTGGCTCCAGGGGGGTCTCCTGGGAGCCCGCTAAAGCTGATCATCAAAGCTGTTTAGTCTTTGCAGGAAGCAGGATTGCAGAGAGACTAAACGATTCTGAGGGGATGTTTCACCTCAAAGAGGTCTGTTTGCCAGCCTGGCTCTGCATTTCAAACCCCTCGTGGGCCCAGCTTGGTCTCCAAAGGACCAAAGTGCAGCGTGTTTGATGGATTCCAGGCTGGGACTGCCTGGGCTGCGGATCCACGGCAGGGCGGTGGCTGTGCCAGCCCTTGCCATCGCTCTGCCCCTCGTCCCCCAGACCCCCTGGCTGTGAGGATGCCTCTCCTTGGGTGCTGGTTGGTGCTGGGCTCACCCTCCCTCACACCCACGGGGCCTTCCTCCCTCAGCCTCCTCTCGCAGCTGCCCTGCTGTAATGAGTTGTCAGGGTGGTGAGGATGGACGGGGGGCACGGGGTCCTGATGAGATGATACAGCAACAATTCCATTTCATCTCGAATTTGACATTAAACTTTAATAGTCTCAAGGACAAGAAGCCAAGAGATATCAGATGTAATGAGATAAAGCAAAGTTTCTCTGACAGCAAATTTGATCACAAATGGGCTCTGAGATTGCTTCTTTGATATAAATGAAACATAATTCATCTTTCAGTGCCTTGAATGGGCTTTGAGGCCATGTGTAATAACAGTGTGGCCATTGCTGGCTCTGACAAGTGCCAGCGTGGCACCAGCAGGAAGGGCCCCGAGACACTGCTCCTGCTCCTCCCTGGCCCTGCTGGGACGTGGAAGTGGCAGGAGCTGGTGAAGGGAGCCACAGGCAGGGCCAGGCAGCGCCACTCCAGCACGGCAGAGCTGCTTCCAGCACGCCCCTGGAAAACTGGGAGCTGCTGGTGTGTCTGGGCCGGGCTCCTGCCTCCCAGGGGCTCCTGCAGTCCTGTTCTGGAGGGCTCAGGCAGCACTGGGGGCTGCTGGAGCTCTGGCAGCAGCCCTGCCCGCCCAGGCAGCAGCTGTGGTTCGGCAGGAGTGGAGGCACGCTGGGCACAGGGAGTTTTCTTCCCTGGAGCCCACCAAGGCACAGGCTCTGCCCAAGGGTTTGCTCCTCACGTGGCTCTCCCAGCAATGCAGACCCCTTGTTTGGGGGGCTGCCCCCCTCCACAGCCTGCCTGCTCAGAGCTTCCCCCTCTGCCCCAGGGATGTCGGCATTTGGGCACAGATGAGTGGGCACGGACAAACGGAGCTGCCACGTTTCTCTCCAGCAGCAGCAGGGAGTGCTGAGTTCTGTGCTCCCAGGGGGTGTGTGAGATTGCTCCTGTCTGCAGGAACCCACCAGGTGAGCCCTGTGCTGCATGCAGGGGTTTCCAGCCACCTGTTCAGCTGGAGGCTCTGGACCCACCTGGCCAAGCACAAGGCAGGGCACAGCATGGCCTTTCCTGGTGCCCCTTGGCACAGCATTCATGGTGGTTCTTGTCCACAGGGGGTGCAGGGGAGGATGAGGAGGTCTTTCTGCTGCAGTTGCAGACGTGTCAAATATCTGTGGAGAAATGAACAGGCCCTTTTTGCATGATAAAGAAGCCTGAAAATCGAGGATGGCAGCTGCTTCATTTCCTGTTGGTTTTTTTTCTAATTTTTATTATCATTAAATTGCTTCCAGTGACCTGTAATATTTTTGTACAGTGGCAATTACAGCTCTTGGAGGATTAAACTGTGTTCACACACACACACAGAGCCTGCTGGCTTCATCTAAAGGGCAGAGCCACGGCTCCCTGCTGCGAAGGCAGCCGCATCCCCACGGAATAACCCCTCTTCTGCCTGCCATCGCCTGCAGTGGCCTCCAGCAGAGCTGTGCTGAGGAGAATTCTCTCCTCGCTGCTCCTCTCCTGGGCCAGGAGCACACGGCAGTGTGATCCAGCGTGGCTGTGCAGCCGCAGCTCCCTCATTCCCCCCGAGCTTCATCGAGCCGGAGCGCAGGGGTTGAGCGCGGCGCTGATGGGGTCCTTCCTGCCTCCAGCTCCTGCTGAATATGAAAAGTCGAATTGATTCCCTCTAATAAATGAAGCAGTTGGATGTCTCATTTGTAACTTGACATCCACGCCGGCGCTTCAGCTGCTGCTCCTCACCCCTGGCTGGGAGATGCACTTATTGAGATGGTTTTGTGCAAAGCTATTGCCGTGTGCCGGCAGCCGATCCGTCCGCGATGGGCTCCGGGCTGGGGAGGAGCTGCTGGCAGCTGGGACAGGGCCTGGGGGGCTGTGGATGGCTGATCTCTGCCCAGGGATCAGGGCTGGGCTGGGACAGGGCCTGGGGGGCTGTGGATGGCTGATCTCTGCCCAGGGATCAGGGCTGGGCTGGGACAGGGCCTGGGGGGCTGTGGATGGCTGTTCTCTGCCCAGGGATCAGAGCTGGGCTGGGACAGAGATCCAGGGGCTGTGGATGGCTGTTCTCTGCCCAGAGATCAGCGTTTTCCTCATCCACCATCACTGGCACAGCCACTCCTCAGTGGGGGGGATTCCCTGGCGCTCGGTGCCATCGGGTGTGTCAGGTGAGGGGTGTCTGGTGCTGGCCTGGGGGTTTGCAGTCTGTGGCTGCTGCACACGCTGCAGTGGCCACCTGCCAGGTGTGGCCTTGGTGCCCATCTGGATGTGATGGAGGCCACGGGCTCTGCCCCTCGGAGGGCACGGGGTTGGTGCCACCCTTGTGCTGCCAGGGCCTGGTGATGGATGCGGCTGTGCCCGCTGCCCTCCCTCCCCTCCCCTCACTGCTGCCGCTCCTCCACAGGCTGGAAACAATCACCATAAATCAGAAACCCTCCCCTGGCCTCAGCAAGGTGCTGGGAACTCGGGGTAGGAGTTTATCCATCCTAAACAATAATGCACTGGAGCTGCCAGCTCCCCGCTGGCCCCATTTGCATGATGCTGAAAATCAATGACCCAGGTGACTCTTTGGGGGTGGAAGAGAGTCCAGAGGGCTTGGAGCTGAGCTGTCCAGGGGCTCGGGATGCTGGCAGCCTTGGCAGTGAGGAGGCTGGCCCGGCTGGCCATGCCCTGGGTTTCACACCAATCTGACAAAGGGAGCTGGATGCTGCCAGTGCAGGGCTGGGGCTGATTAAATCTTTGTTTAAGGGCTCCAGAGCTCCATTACCTGCATCAGGAGGGAAGGTGGGAGGTGGTGGCTGAGGGCATTTCTGTGGAGGCACAGCTCAGGAGCAGCACAGACAGTGTGCCAGACAGGAGCCAGCCCTCGGCACCGCTGTCTGCATGTGCCACTGCCAGCACATCTGGGGGCAACTGGAAAACTCCAGTGTGGTGCCACCTCCTCTCTGGCCCCTGCTTTTCCTCTCCTTCCCCTGTGGAATCTCTGGAAGATGGTGCTTTTCCCAGGAATTCCAGTGGAGCTCCTCTCCAAGGCCAGTGCAGCTGCTGCCTTTCCAGGCCTTCCATTTGTTTCTGGGATGCTGGGCTGCCTGGAATTGGTTTCCACTTCCCTGTCAGGACTGGGAGGCTCCGTGGCAGCCACCCCGCTGCTGCCACTGGGCTGTGCAAGGCCATAGATTAGATTCCTGTTTGCTTCATGGAAGACCCCTGGTGATATCAATTAGATATGTCAGAGGGACCCAGGGGAATGTTGCTTCTGTTATTTATTTATTGGTGTCGGAGCCATTGCCGGCTCCCAGAGCGAGACACATAATGTCTCTCGCCTTTCTTCACTCACACTCCCTCTCCTGCTTTTTATGGCTCCTAATAAAGCCCAGCAAAGGTTATTTCCAGAGGGGAGAGTGCTGCAGTACCCTGCCGTGCTGGATGGAACCAGGCTGGTGCTCACCCTCCCTGAGCCAGAGCACGGCTGAACCGTGTCACCTTTGCCCTCCTGCACGCTTCCCAGAGCCTCCTAATTCCCTCTCCAGCAGAGCTGCCAGCTCAGTGTGTCCTGGACAGCCCTGGCACGGGGCAGAGCCGGAGGCACCGCTCAGCCCTGGCAGCCCCGAGTGCCACCGGCTCCTGCTGCAGGTGCCAGCGAGAGGCACCAGAGCAAATTTAATGAGATACGTGAGAAAGTGGTGCAAATAATTCAAATCTGTCAGGGCTGGAGGCAGAGAGAGGTGGGGGGCATGAAAGGAGCCTTGGTGATTCCTGGATACATCCACAGCAGGTGCTGTATTGTGGTGCCAGGTGCAGGGACAGGGAAATGTCACTTCATGGTGTCAGATTCTGTGTGGCACCTTGGGGCAGCCTATACAGGTCCCTTCTCTACTGCAGGGAGCTGGGGGATTACCAAAGTGAGGATTGGCTTAAGAGGAAAAGGTTTAACCAGCCTGAAATTTCGTGTTTATCTTTGACGTCCCCGGGGAGGGACGCTGGTCCCCAACAGCCTCGTGCCCAGAGTCTGCAGAGCTGCTGCCTGCACACCCAAATCCCAAGGAATTGCCCAAAAGGTGCAGTCCTCCTGCTTTAGAGGAAGCTGCTGGGTTTTGCTCCGCAGTGTTGGAGTGTCTCTGAGTCCGTGGATCCTGCAGCCTGGCCGCTCTGCAGGGCCCGTTAATCTGGCCTGGATAAAATACCGCTGGCTGCTGTCATCATCCATCTCCTCTTCCCCCCGAGGTCAAGTGGGGCCCTCCCGTCCATCCCAATGAGCAGGGCAGCCCATAAAACATGTTTTATGAGCGTTGCCTAACGAATCCCTCCCCTGAGGCATGTGCTGCGGTGCTGGGAGTAGCTCCTCTCCATCCCCTGAGCAGATTTCCTTGGGGCTCCAGGGGGTTTATTCCAAAGCAGTGGGGGTTTTTAGGAGGGTCACTGTGTGCTTAAATTGTCCCCAAGCTCTTGCTGGGGTCCCTCATGCTCCTGTGTCACCCCTATCAGGTTTGGGGGGTCCTGCCCCTGCCACCCCCCTGGTGCCGGGCTGTGAGTAAATCACTGCACCCACCTGGGAGCTGCCCAGTGTCAATGGCCAGGTTTACTCCAGCTCCATCCCTCGGAGTGAGTCCCATTTGAATGTTAATGCCTCCAAGATGAAACCTGCCTGATTAAATTTTAGACTTGCAAATGGGTTTGGTAAATAGACGTTGGGAAAGGCGGGACGGAGCTGCTGCCTCATCGCAGATACGGCAAATAGCAGCACTTTGTGATTAGGTGTGAGATTCACTCTCGCGAAATGGGAGTCTCCAGGGGCTCTTTTCTGGTGAGAAATCCTTTAAGTACATAAATTTATGGCAGTTTTTATTTCCCCAAACAAAAAGAGGTCCCAGGCTGTTGTGGGCAGCTGAATGGGCAATTAGGGAGTGAGGAGCTGGGAATGGATGGCAGCGCTGGCTGGGGGCCTGGGCGAGGTGCTGGCCACTCACATCCCGGCCCAGCGCTGCGGGGCAGTGGGACGATGGGTCACAGGGCTCGGGGGAAGGTGGGTGTTGTGGGAAATGCCTCTGAGACTGGGATTAATCCATCCCCGGCTGCGCCCTGCGGCTGCTGCTGCAAGGAATGCAGGAATT
Organism: Hypocryptadius cinnamomeus; assembly: GCA_013400635.1. Classification (NCBI taxonomy): domain Eukaryota; kingdom Metazoa; phylum Chordata; class Aves; order Passeriformes; family Zosteropidae; genus Hypocryptadius; species Hypocryptadius cinnamomeus. Next base: position 44,581 of record VYZP01062018.1, on the reverse strand, counting down.
ACAGGCAGGCAGGGGGGATGGAGCCTTCTGCTCCTGGGGAAGCACTTGAGCATCATCATCTGTGGGTGGGAAAGCGGAGGCGGGGAGCAGAGATGCAGCTTGGCAGAGAGATCCTTCCCTCCTGCCGGCCCTGGCAGCAGCCTGCGTCTCAGTTGCAGCCGAGGATGGATTATTCCAGTTTGGCACACGAGTTCCTTTTATTTTCCCGATGAAAAAGCAAGCCTGGATTTGAAACACCTTTAAAAATGCAGATAGTGGGGCAGCCCGCCGTGACCCCTGCACACGATACAGAGCAGGGCTTTAATGAGAGCCTTGCATTCATTCTTATCTGGAGCGCTGGGAAATGCTGCGAGGAAAGCAGACAAAAGCAGTGGTGGAGCTGGAGCCTGGATTTAGCACATATGAAACCATTTGTCTTTTGCTCCCCTGCTGAGCAAGAGCACATGGGGCTGCTGCAGCCCCAAAATTTGGGGAGAAAGGGGGCAGAGGCAGGCAGGGTCCGAGGGGAGAGCAGAGCACAGGGCTTTCCTTGAGCTGCTTCGCCCTCTGGCAGAATCTTCCCAGCCTGGAGGGATTTTTGCTTTGCATTGCTCTCCAAGGTCCTTTGCTTGGCACCTCTGCCTGGCTGTGTCTCTGACATCTACACGGGCTGCCTGAGAGGAGGGTGTAGCCAGGTGGGGGGCAGTGTCTTCTCCCAGGTAACCAGCAGTAGCACAAGGGGAAAGGGCCTCAGGTTGTGCCAGGGGAGATTTAGAGGATATTGGGATCTATTTCTACATTGAAATTGTGGTCCAGCCCTGGAGGGATTTAAAAGTGATGTAGATGTGGCACTTGGGGACATGGTTTAGTGGTGGCCTTGGCAGTGCTGGGTTGGGCTTTTCCATCCTAAACAGTTCTAGGATCTCTCTCCCCACCCATTGCTCTGCTGAGCATTCCCTGGGATTGGATTCTGGGGCTTCACGTCCTGGCCTGCCTTGCTGGGGAGCTGGGAACATCCATGGAGAGCCACAGCTCGGATTTACCCGCCCGAGATCCCCATTGCTTTCCTTGTTCTGCATATTGAAACATTCATCATCCGTTCATTACAGAGCAATCTCCTAATTACCCTGGCTCTGAGCAAACACGGCTGCACTCACTGGGGCATCAGCAGGGACTGATCTTTCCTGTGCCCACTGCAGCCCTCAGGGAGGAGCTGGTGCTGAATCCTCCTCCGTGCAAGGCAGGTGGAGGATGTCCCACCTGCAGGAGCGCTGGGAAGACCCGAATTTGTGCGGTGCACGAGGCAGGAACAGCGTGAGGCGGGGCTGGTGTGGTGGGCACGGAGAGCACCTGCAAATCCATGGATGCGGCAGGGTTCCTGTGGGGACAGATGAGTGGAGGCGCCTGGCAGGATTCCCCCGAGGAAGGGATGGAGCCAGCGGGGTGCCAGCTCCCGGCCGAGGCGGGCGGGCACCGTGCCAGGCACGGGCACTGCGAGGCAGCATCGCAGCCCCCCGGCCGCCATCCTCACGGGCACAGCCTGGGCTTGGCTTGACAGCATTCCTGGGAAAGTACTTTAAATAATACATGAAGTTTCCGTGCAGTTCAAGGCTCGCGCGCTCGTTTACCAGCAGCTGCGATGTGTTCCCGTCTGATAAACACGGCTGTTATATATTATGTATATCGCATCCCGGTGCCAGATTCGCGGGGAGGTGGCTCCGGTCACACAGCTGGGCTGTTTGCTGTGCATGAGGATGAGGCTGCGGGAGCATCCCCGATGTAAACACTGCCGGGAAGCTCCGCTCGGAGCCGCCCCGCCGTGTAGTGAGAGAGTCTAATCGCTACATCTAATTACTGAGACGGGGAAATCGATACGGAAGATTTCCAAGTGTCTTAAAATATCCTGAATTCCCTCCCTTTCAGGCGGCTGCTGGCTGGCTGCGGCGGAGCTCCGCAGCGGGAGGGCGATGAGGCTTCAGGCTGCGGGGCTTGACCGGGTGAGGGAGAGCAGGGTTTGGGATGAAGGGGGCTTGGCTGCCTCTGGGCCATGGGCAGAGCTGACAGAGAGAGGGGTGGAGCTGGCACAGCGGGCTGGAGAGCACCTGGACCTCTGCTTTTGGAGGCAAAGCTTTCAGTCTGGGGCCTCAGCTCCTTCGGTGGGAGTGTTCTGGCTAGAGGGGACATGGGGAGCAGAGGGCACCCATCCAGGCTGGATGGGGACGGGGACAAGGAGGAGGAAGCTGTGTCGGGTTTGTTTTTGTCTCAGGCTTTTCAGAACACAGGAACAAACATTTCCTACATCCCACAGTGAATACTCGGGGCTCAGATTTAATCTCCCATTTATTCACATGCTGATGAGGCCCTAAGCATCCCTTTCCAGGAGCTGTTGTTTCAGCTTCCCCAACCCCTTTCTCAGCCAGAAAAGCTTGTAGAGGCTACAAGTGGCCTTGGCTGCCTTCCTGCCCGAGCACCGGGGACGTGGGCCTGGGAGCAGGGGGGTCAGTGCCCCCCATCCGGTCCCCATCGCTCCCACTGCAGGGTCCTCCACCCGCTCTTCGCCCGTGCGCTGTGGGGGAAGCGAGCCAGCCCCTTAATGAGATGAGCTGGGGCTCTTCCCTCGCTCGGCAGCTAATTGAGGTGTGCGAGCTGCTCTCCTGTTAGGCAATCACCGGGAGTTTGTCTAAATCCATCGCGGAGCAGCCGCCGGATCAAAGGGCCGGGCTCTCCAGCCTGCCATGCCCGGGCTGCTGACAGCGCCTGCTGCCACTTCCCTGAGTGACTGCTTGACACAATAAATCTGTGGGAGAAGGAGGCAGTTCTGATCTGCTGTCATCTTCCCCAAATGCTCCTGATGCATTTTCTTTCCTCATTACACATGAGATGTCAAGTCCTCACCTGCGAGAGTGCAACTCGACATCTCCCCTGCACGCCCGCCTCCCCCTCCCGGCTGACAGGGTCCCTGTGGAGGTGGGGGAGCTGCCCCCCACCTTCCCAGCGCTGTTCCCTCAGCCTGGCGCCCTTCAGAGCAGCTCCTGTCCCTTGCTGTGCCCCTCTGCCCCCATGGACCACAGCCTCCAGCCTGTTTTGGGGTCCCTGCAGCCAGAAGTCGGGTGTCGGCTGCCTCATCCTCCCCTTTTTTGGGATGAGCCTCTTTGGTGCCTGCAGGTGTGGGGATGATGTCCTGGCTGCAGGTCCAGGAGCTCTTGTGGGAGCTGCTGGGGCTCAGGGAAGGGCGGCAGAGCCAGTTCACCTCCAGCCTGCCTTTGCGAAGGAGAAGGAGCAATTAGCAGTCTGATAGCAAGATTAATAGCAGATGCTCATAATTAACTCACTATGCATGTAAGCAGCTATTGTCTCCATTTTACCCTGTGTGGATTGATATTCAGGAGTGACTCATTACAGAGACAGAACCGATTCTGCCTGCGGAGCGCAGCCACCAGAATGGAAATTGCAATTAGAGTTGGCTGTGTCCCTGCCAAAAGCTTGAGGAGCAGGCGCTGGGGTGGGCCAGGCCCCCCTGCCTGCCCTGGGGGGCTGCCCTGGGCCCCCTGAGCAGTGTCCAGGGCTGGGTGCTCCCCTCTCCCAGCTCATCCCAAAGGTTTATGGCCGCAGAACTGGCCCAGCCTGCTGCTCAACAGAGAAATGAAAAATGGCTGGAGAAGCTGGAGAGTGGCCAAAAACTGCTGAGAGTTGCAAAGGGAAGCAGAACAAAGCGAGGTCAGATGCTGCAGTGCTCTCCAAGCCAGAAAAGCCTTGGTTTTCCCCTAGAAATGCCATCCAGGCTGGCCCTTCCCGTGCGTGTGTCAGGTACCCTGTGGCAGCAGCAATGGGCACTTTGCAATGTGTGAGCCCCCAAGAAGGGCTTTGTGTGCCTGTTAAAGGATGCAGGAGCAGCTTCCCTGTGCCTGGTGCTGGTTTTGGGGGCAGGAACACTGTGGGTACATGGTGTGTCCCTGCCTGACCCGTGTGAAGTGCCCCAGCCCCGCCGGGGCACATCGATCCCATCAGGGCCCTTCAGCACATCTCTCAGGGCTCCAGAAGAGCTGAGTGGCAGCCAGGACATCCACATGTGACTCGAGGCATGCACTGATCCCAGCAACCCCATCCAGCCTCGTGAGAGCCGTGGTGTGAGCCCTGGGCCCTGTGGAGCCGTGGCTGTGAGTCCTTGGAGCCATGACTGTGATCCCTGAGCCCTTGGAGTCATGGCTGTGAGCCCTGGGCCCTGTGGAACCATGGCTGTGAGCCCTGGGCCCTGTGGAACCATGGCTGTGAGCCCTGGGCCCTGTGGAGCCATGGCTGTGATCCCTGAGCCCTTGGAGCCATGACTGTGATCCCTGAGCCCTTGGAGCCGTGGCTGTGCGCCCTCGGCCCTTGAAGCCGTGGCTGTGAGCCCTTGGAGCCATGGCTGTGATCCCTGGGCCATTGGAGCTGTGGTGTGAGCCCTTGGAGCTGTGGTGTGAGCCCTTGGATCCATGGCTGTGATTCCTGGGCCCTTGGAGCCATGGCTGTGAGCCCTTGGAGCCATGGCTGTGATCCCTGAGCCCTTGGAGCCATGACTGTGATCCCTGAGCCCTTGGAGCCATGACTGTGATCCCTGAGCCCTTGGAGCCGTGGCTGTGCGCCCTGGGCCCTTGAAGCCGTGGCTGTGAGCCCTTGGAGCCATGGCTGTGATCCCTGGGCCATTGGAGCTGTGGTGTGAGCCCTGGGAAGCCATGGCTGTGATCCCTGGACCCTTGGAGCCGTGGCTGTGGCTCGTGCTGTCTGCTGGTGGCTGCTGAGCCGCAGGGACTCACTGGCCTGGCTCCTTTGGACATCCCGGTAATTGCCTGTGTCAATTCACTTCCCTGGAACAGCTTCTCTGAGGACGGCCCTCCCTGGGGAGCGGTGTAGAGCTGCTGCTGCAGTCTATTTTTTGTGTGGTTTTTTCCCTCCCTGCCCACCATCACCTGGCAGAAGTGAGATTGAGGCAGGAAAGGTTTATTTGTGTAAGCCCGTGAAGGATTTTCACTCCACAGACACGAGCTGCCACAGCAGGCAGCAGCTCCGTCCCTTGGCCCAGCAGGGATGGGGATCCTGCACGGGGGGATTTGGTGGGGGGCCTTGGGGGGCATTGTTACAGCACCCACACCAAAATAACCACTCATAGCTTTTGGAGAAACACTGGGCTCTCTTAGAAACCCATTGCCTGTGTCTACGAGCAGCTGAGTTTTGCTGGAGAGGTGGCATGGAGCCGGAGGGATGGATCCCAGGAGCAGCACTGCCCATGCTGTGATGCTGGAGTGGATCCATGTGACTTGGTTGTGGATCTTGTGGCACTTGGTGTGTTCTTGACACTTCAGATTTGATATGAAACAATAACTGGTAGGGAGCCTTGGTGGCAGACAGCACTGCTGCATTCCCAGCCTGCACCTTGGTCCCCTGGGTGTGCGGAGCAGGGCTCAGCAAGGAGAGGACAAATCCTTCCCCAGCCCTCTCCTGCTCCCCCTCCACAGCAAAGCCACCCCAAGCCTCCCTCCTGCAGTGGCTTGCGTGGATCTGTGCCCGGGGTGGAGGCAGATGCCAGGAATGGTGCCGGGACGGGGCAGAGGGAGCTGGGCAGCACAGCACCGCCTGCCAGGGCCCCATCCCATCTGTGTAATCCCTGCCCTGGCTGGCTGGCATGCTCACAGCCCCACAGGACCAGCCCTTTCTGGCTCTGCACGTGTCATTAGGCAGCCACAGCTGCCATCTGGGCTCTGCCTTCTCGCAGCCCCGTGCCCAGGCAGGGGCAGCGCCGGGTGGGCGATCACAGCCGTGTTTCAGGGGTGGCATCCATGGCACAGGGAGGGCTGTCACACTCGCCTGCCGGGGGAAACCTCTCCAGGCCGGGTTCCCCGGCTGGGAACGCTGCAGATCTGTGCCCGGGCTCTGGGTGGGCTCAGCCCAGGCAGGCGATGGGCAGGGGAGCAGCAGCAGCTCCACAGCCGCTCATTTCCGTGGGCTCTGGCGTGGGCTGGGGTGCCAGGCTGGGGTGCCAGGCTGGCAGGGAAGGAGCTCGCTCTGCCCAGCCTCCAGCTCCTTGCTCCTGCCTCTCCTCCCTGGCTGGCGCTGCCTCCGAACAGCCCGCGAAGGCGCGGCCATATGGTAATGCATATTTAACCGGTATTTACATTCAACAGTGTCTCTCTGCAGCTCTGTTTTCCTTCCCAAATGCTCTAATTCCTCCCAGCTCCCAGCTGGGGAGGCCGGGGAAGGCGGGTGCCCTTGGCAGGGTTGAGAAGGGGCTGTGCTGGGCTGGTGCTGCCTGCAGGCTCCTGCTCGGTGTCTCCTTTGCTGGGGCAGCTTTCCTGTCTGGGAGTCAAAGGGCAGAGATGCCAGCCCTGGGTTGGGAGCTCAAAGTGTGCTCTGAAGGGAGAGGAAACCCTGCAGAGAGGGTAAAACCCTGCTTTTTGGGGTAAAACACCTGGTGTTTCCAGGAAAGGTGCAGAAGGTTGTGTTTGGGTCTGCAGAGAGCCAGCTTGGGTGTGCGGGGTGTCCTGCCCCAGCCTGGCTTCCCCCTGGGCTCCCACCCACCCCAGCCCCTGGGTGAGCATCCTGCTGTGCCAGGAGAGTGCTCCCTGCTTGGCACAGCCGCTGGCACCAGGAGGGCTGGACGTGTCCTGGTGTCTCTCTCTGGAACTTTTACCAAAGGCTGAGAAATGTGAAAACCAATTAAGACCAGAGGGGAACTGTTAAGGCAAAAAAACAAATAGCTCGTGTTGCAATTGACTTTGCTCCTTAATCCTGGTGCTCGGGAGCTATCGTCATTCCAAACATACCGGCATAATAATTAAACATAATTACTTGTAGGTTCTGGGCCGGTGACTATCTATACTGAACGCTCCTAATGAAATTTCTATTAAGCACACACTGACTGGTTAATAAATAATAACAAGGCCTCAGTGTCTGGTCAGGGAAGGGCCCTGGTGTGTCCAGGGGGGAGAGAGCTGCGAGCAGAGGGCTGTGGAGCAGCATTGCCCCGTTCCATCCTGTGCCATCCGGTGTCCCCCGGAGTGCTGCTGGGAGGTGTAGGAGCCCTGAACACCCTGCAGGGCCTGGCTGCCCCATCCTCACCAGCTGTGGGGGTCCCCACCAGCTCCTGGCCCTTAAAATGCAGCCTGGGGTGACCTGTGAAAGGCCCTTCAGGGTTTTTGGTCTCTCTGTATTGATGTAAAAGCAAACGTTGGGTAATGAGGACGTTGTCGGAGCTCCAGAGAGAGAAATCACCTGTTCAGCTCTGAACATTTTCCTTGAGAATTAATCCTAATTTAGGATCCAATTATAAACATAGAGGGTAATATAATGGCCTGAAACATTAGTCAAGGCAAATTCTATAATTGATGAGTGCTAATGTGAAACAGTTGGAAAATGAGGACGCATTTTGTTTTTAAATCCTCCCTCCTCCCCCTCCTCTGAGAAATCCTGGGCTTTGGGAGCCGGAGCACTTCAAGAGAACAAAGACCCTTTGAAAGCTCCTTTTTTTTCCCCCTTTCAATGCTTATCTGAAAGGACATCTCTCTCCCCTTAGTTGCTGTAATCATAAAAGCACAGGTGACAAACTGCTTCGTACCAGGCATCATCAATTCCAAGTTGGGGATTTTATAAACACGTTTGTGTCTGTGTGTATGTACACACACAGCAAAGGCAGCAACAGCACCGCGGCTCTGTGCCAGCAGATGATTCCTATCAGCCCCCCGGGGGGAAGCCAGCCAACAAACTTTTAAGGGACAACTTTAATCTCGGTCTCCCCTGCGGGTCGATGCTGCTGCGGTGCTCCCTGGGCAGGGGACAGGGTGCCTGGGATCCACTGGATCCCTGTTCACATGGAGCCCCCTCTGCCCCGTGGTGCTGACAGTGATGCCTTGCAAACATTCCACAGGCGAGGTTTGCTGCTCCTGTGAATACTTTCATCCATGTTGTGCTTTGCTACTGTGGGAAAGGAAGATAAATTTAATGTCAGAGCTCAGAGGTGCCCCACACAATGTCCCTGGGCAGCCAAGGGATGTAGTTCTGAGTTTCATCAGCCTTATCCTGATGTCCCCCCTGCCAGCTCACTCCAACAGAGCTCAGAGTTTGCTTGGCTCAACGGCTTTGCTGTGATCCACAGCCACAGGTAAATTAGGGCTGCAAACCCCCTTCTGGACACTGCCCACAGCACTGGGGCAAAACGCCTCTGACAGACGCTTTGGTGATGAAAGTGGATGATGGATCTGCAATCCACGTGTTTAGGGGAAAAGGAAGGAATGCACCCGCCCCCAGGGCTGTGAACCCCCTCCCTCCCCAGCTTCTGAAGGCCAAACCCGGCTCGGATCCTGCTGCTGCTGCTGGAGCTGCTGTTCCTGGGGAGATTCTCCCTCTCCCTCCTGCACTGGGGGTGGGACCCTCGCTGCCGGTGTCCAGCATCCTCCTGGTCCAGGGCAGGCTCCCCCGGGGCTGGGCAGCTGCTGTACCTTGCCGGTTTCCAAGGTGACAATCTCCTTGCGCAGCCTTTGAACTCCGAGGTGATTTCTTGTCTCTGAGCAGCACCTCGGACCCGCCGGCGTTTCCCTGTGCTGTGCCAAGATGGCTCTGCTGCCCGGGCTCTGCTCCTCCGTGTGATCAACAAAGTGTTTGGGGCAGATAAGGCTGGCTCGGGCTGTCACACACTCACAGAAATAAACACCTCTCTCTGGAACCAGTGTGCTCAGCCCTGTTGAGGAACTTCCTGCGTTTTTCCCACCAGTCTTTCCCTCCTCCAGCTCAGCCCCGGGTGGGCAGAGGTGAAAGTGGACTGAAATGAATTCCCTTGGTGGCTGGGGGTTCTGGAAATGGGTGGGGGGGCTCTTGGATGGATGGGAAAGGCGGTGGAATGGCATGGGTTGGAATCAAGCTGAGCACCCCAAAGCCTCAGGGGGGCAGTGGGTGGGGGGAAGCTGGTGCTGGTCTGGGGCATGCAGGGCAGAGCTCTGCCCCTCGCTCCAGCACTCACAGTCACCTTCCCTCAGGCTTTTATCTCCAATCTTTTGTCAATGATAAAAAGCAAAGGGAAAGGGAAAAGAGAAAAATCTGAGGAGGTTGAAAGTCGTCCTTTGAGGACAATTTTATTGTTGCTTTGCCGTCTGAGTGGCTGAATCCACTCACAATCAGTGCCAGGCAAACACCTGAGCTGTGTGAGCTCACGTAGCTTTGATCCAAGCACAAGGGCAACAGCACACCTGGCCCGCTGTGCCCTTCTCCCAGGGCTGCCTCCACAGCCTCGGATGTTTGGCACTGCTATTTCAGCTCTGTCTGCTGCACTTCCACTGCAGGTGGGTGCCCGGGGGCTGCTCAGCTCCCACATCCCCAGCAGGGGACGGGGACTTGTGCCACATTCCTGCGGTCTCTCCCATCCCGCTGCCTCCCTGGATTGATAACGATGCATCCCAACTGGAGGGAGTGGGGTGTGATCACACATAATCCAACAGCTTCTGGATTTCTTGGTTCAAGGACAGGTCTTGGCGTTCTTTTACTTCTCTCTGTGCTCATCTGTCAGGATTTTGGTAACTCGGTGCCTCCCAGGGCTCCCAGGGTGCTCTCAGCCTGTCCTCCCCGGGGCTGGAGCACACAGTGCATTCCAGGGAACTGTGGGGGGGAAGCTGGGCCATTCTGCACCGAGAGGAGCTTTTGGCTCTGGCTCAGGGCGTCAAGAGCCTCAGCTAATGCAGGGAAGCATGCAAGCAGCCTGCCCGAGGCGCCAGCCAGCCCGTGCTGCAGATCTGCCATTTCATCTCCGTGCTTCTGCTACTCCAGCCTCAGTGAGCTGCTGGCCAAAAGCACGGCTTTGGGGAAGGATGCTCAGGAAACCCCCCTCGGGAGCCCCGTGGAGCTTGGAGGAGGGAAGGGGGTGCAGGAAGGGGTCAGACAGGGCTCAGGCAAGGGATGCTGGTGCAGGGGTGCTGGCAGGTGAAGCTGCCTGCCGTGGGGAACTCCTGCAGCACACGGTGATGGCTGTGGTGTCAACACTTCCCCTTCCCCCTGTGTGACATCCCTTTGTGAGCTGGCTTCAAAGACGCCTCTCCCCCTTCTCCCCCTTTAGGAAGGTGTATATGAAACTTTAATTACAGTAGCAGTGTTTAAAGGGATGGTTACACCTGCTGAACAGACAGCAGTCACAGGAACGACAGGAGCACGCGGGGAAACGCCAGGGTGACAAAACTTTGCTGGTGTGATCCCGGTGTGTCAGCTCCCCCAGCATCCTGTTTGTGAGGGACATCAGGCCGTGGCCTCTGATAAATGTTTAAATGGGGTGCTCAGACAAGTCAGATGTGGAGGAAGGAAGTGATTTATCCCTGTGCAGCAGTGTCCTGGCACAGCTGCCAATAACCCTGCAGATGACAAACGCCCCTTCCCGAGCGAGCATCGCTCTGCTCTGTGCTGGGGGCAGGGGAGGAGACAAAGCAGTGCTGGCCTTCAATTTCTGCTCCCAGAGCACGAGCCTGTGCTTTCAGGGGCTGGGTTTTGGGGTGTTCTCACGTGCTGGTTCCCCTCTCCCTGTTTTCCCTGTATCACCAGACCCCGGGGTGGTGGCTGGGGCCTCCTGCCTGGCTTTGGCAGGTGTTTATAAACAGGAGGATTTTACACACCAGGAGATGGAGGGACGAGGTGGGGAGTGACTGGCCCAAGGTGACTTGAGGAGCTGCTGGTGGCCGGGGCCGTTTGTGCCTCTCCCATGCTTGGTGCCTGGGCACAGTGAGCCCTGGAATGGCTGGCAGGGCTGGCACCAGGCTCGGCATTGTGGTGCACAAAGTGACATTTGAGGACAACGTGGCAACTTATTGCTGAGCAGAGGAGAATAAATCTGCAGCGTTGGGGTGGAGGCACAGTGCTGTAAAGCAAAGAGCCAATATAACAGTCTACATAACACCATTAGTCTGGAGCGAGGCAGCTGATATAGAAGGAGAGATGGCGTGAGCCAACAGGTCCCCACTTTATTTTTTTCCCCGTGTTTAATACAGTGTTCTGGAGCTGCTCTCTATGCTCAGCGTGTTTTATTGTTTTGCTCACCCTGAAAGAGGAACTGCTGGGGCTTTGATAAATGGATGGAAGTGCTGAGCTGGCTGTCGCTGCAGTTTTTCGTGTGTGTTCCGACCCACAGGGCTGGTCCCTGGGCATCCCCTTTTCTCCTGGTCTCTTCCTTCTGCTCCTCTGTCCAGTGCTCATCCTGAACTCTGTTGCCACCCAGGATGGCATTTGGAGCCTCCCTAGAACTTTGAGTTAATTCAGTTACTGATTTTGTAGATGAAAGGGACCTGGGGATGGGAACACAGGTACCAGAAACATCCACTTCCCTGGAAGGGACATGGAGCCCTGATTACCCTCCCTGGAAGGGACATGGAGCCCTGATTACCCTCCCTTGATGCTGGAGCCCAGGGCTGGGTCTGTCTGGGTACCCTTGGCTCAGTGTTCCGGTCAGTTCCTCGCCCCTCCGAAGTGCCCAGCAGGCGCTGCTGGAATCCGAAGGATAGTGAAGGATCCCGGGGTGTCCCTGGGCTCTTCCCTGCTCCTGCCTGCCTTGGGGTGGGGGTCTGGCCCCTGGGAGGCATCCAGGCTCGGTTCAGCGTGACCATAGCACAGGGCCAGCAGGAAGGGGAAGGTTTGCAGAAGCGCTGAACAAACCCCTCAAGAAGGAGCTGGGGAAAGGCGCTCCCAACTGAGAAAGCAATTTTGGAAGACAAATGTAATCTGCGGATCTGAATATCCACAAGTGAAATAGGGGGGAAGATAAAAGGAGCAAGGAGTCAGGGAATCCAAGCAGCGCCGGGTGCACTTCAAAGGGGAAGGGAGCTGGCTTATGGATTTACCGCCGGTCGCGGCTGTGCCGGCGCGGAGCAGGGAGCCAGCATGGGAGAGAGCCGGCCATGCGGAGGAAAGGGAATTTTAAAAGCAAAATTTCAGACGCCTGTTTCCCCCTGGGTGAAATTACACAGAGAAATATTCTGGCAAAATACGAAAGGGACTGAGATGAAAGCAGAGCCCAGAATATACATTGCAAATGGCATCTGGCCGGGAGGGACAGCGGTGCCGCGCTGGAGGGGGCTGTGCTCTGCGGGCCAGAGCCCAAATCTCCAGAGCTGGCTGCAGGGCTGGAGGCCCAGGGGGGCATCACCTGTGCTCAGGTGCTGTGGGAGAGCTGATAACTGCCCCTTAGACCCCACCAGCTTCTCCTGGGGCTCTCAGGGTATTGATTAGAGCCGGACAAACCCCACACAAATGGGCTGGGGGTGCTCATGCGAATCCGGGGTGTGGGAGGATTTGCTGGTCTCGAGCTGGCTGGGCCATGACAGTGCCAGGGAACTGAACCCTCCTGGCTGCAAGGGGCAGGGGTGGGGTGGTGCTGGCGATGCCCTGCATGATGCCCCCAGCTGAGAGGGATGGGGACAGCGGGCACAAGCTCTCTGGAGTGCACCCTGCCCAGTGTGAGTGCCCAGGCGAGGGAGGGCTTGGGGCAGAGACGCCAGGAGCGGGTGGAGAGCAGGAACAAAGGCACCCCGGTGGCTCGGGAAAGGTTGCCTTTGCTTGCGGCTGAAAGCGCCGGGCAATAATAATCAAGATTTATCGCTTGGCAATCACCATAGCAACATCAAAACACAAGTGGGAGAGAGATGCTCCCCGGGGGGCTCCCTGCATCTCCTCCTGCTGTTGCTCAGCCCGAGCAGGAGGAAGCAGAGCCTGGCGGAAGGGAAGCTGGGTCTGGTGGTGGAGGAAGGAGCTCTCCCAGCCGCCATTGAGCCGTGCCTTGCAGCAGGAATATCGGAGACAAGGGTTATTCCCTTCACCACAGGTCCAGGGTGCCTGCTCCACTCCCAGCCGAGGCTGCTGGCTGCTCCTTGGGACACTGCTGTCCCTTGCCACCTCCTTTTCAGGTGCCAGCCAACTGCTGGGTGCAAACAGCGTGTGGGAAGAAGAAAATGCTGCGTTTCCTGCACTGGTGTTGGTGGCTCCTTGTGCTGCTCCAGAGGGGGAGCAGGCTCCTTCCTGGCACTGGGACTGGCACCAGCACTGTCCTGCTGCCCCTGGGCAGCTCTGAAATGAGGAGTGCTCGCCTTGCTGGCACCATCTCCAGCCTTGTCTCTGCTACCAGAGCTGCTAAGCCTCCATAAATATGCTTTTATTAATCAAGCAGTGTTTGTTTAGCATAAACCAACTCCCCTGCTAAATGGCTGCAGGAGCAGCACGTGGTTCACAGCCATGACTCAGGGCTGCCAGTGCTGCTCTGCAGGGCTGGGAGGGCATCATCCATCTCTGCTCTTCACTGCCAGCTGCCTCTGGAGCCCTGGAGCAGGGTGGCTCCATCCTGTCTGCTCCCTTCGGGTCTGGGTGCTGGGAAAGGCTGCCCAGGGCTGTGCTGAGAGTGGGATCCATGCTGAGAGCACATCCCTGATGGTGTGAAGGTGGTGATGGAACCCCCAGCAGGGACCACTGGCATCCCCCTGGTCCCCAAAGGGCACAGCTGGCCAGACAGACCCTGAGCCTGGGGATGTCCTGCACAGGAGGGAGCAGCCATGGTCAGGCCCCTTCTCCAGGAGAACACAGCAGAGAGGGACCCTCTGCAGGGGCTGCTGCCTCTGCCCTCTTTGGGAGCTTATGGAGAGATTGGAATGGGGGGAAAAAGCAGCTTCTGCCTTTGAAGGGGCAGCCAGGCTGTGTCTGCTGGGAGAGGAGCTGCAGGCTGCCGGCTCCTCCGCTTGCTGATCCAGTGCCAGGTTGCAGGGGCTGAAGCAGCCTGTGGAGTTAGCAAAATCCTTTATTTTACATTTGATATCTTGTTCAGATCAATAAGGATTCCTTGAGCAATTCGGGGGCTTGTAGTCTCCTGATTAGCTGTCCCTTTATCCAGTTAGATTTTTCTTATCTAGAGTAATTGTTGTTCCAGAGAACATCTACGGCTGCAACATGACCTTACCGGCAAGGGTACGGCTCCCCGAGAAATACAGCTCCCCACGCCGGGCCCTCCCTGCCAGCCCCTCCACCTTATCTCCCTATAAATTGTTGCTGCAAGCTTTTGTTGCCTTCCCAAGGTGAGCCGGGGCGATCCGGAAGGCAAATAAATAAATCTCCATTGCTGAAAGGCCCCGGCGCTGGCCGTGGGGAGGAGGAGGAGGAGGAGGAGGGATGCTTGCTGCTGTGGCTGTTGGTGTCCTGCAGGCTCTCTCCAGCAGATCTCTTGTCCCATGGTCTTTGACAGGAGTTTTTTATGAACCACTGTGGCTCCTCCATCTATTCTCAGCCTCAGCATCTTCGGTGGGTTTGTGCTCCAGCCTCAGATTGGAAATAAATTGATGGCTAAAATGAAACCCCTCTCCAGATGGGAGGGTGATGAATGAGGGAGGAGAAGGGGATGCAGGGAGGTTTCTCTCTTCTTGAGTTGCTGTTGAACATCTTGGTTTTGTCTTTGGGTGCCAGGGATGCTCCTGGATGCTCGGCACTGCCCTTTGCCAGAGGGGGAGTGTGGTGTCTTGGGTCTTCCACTGGGATTTCATCTCTCCCTCCTGATGGGATCTCTCCTTTTCCCTGAATAGTTAATGGAAACTAATGCAGGGCTGACACTGAAGGAGAGCTCGACAGCAGCCCCTCAAATGGCACCTGACACCGGCAATTCCTGGGAAACAAACAGCTCCATTAAACTCCCTGCATGCGGGAGGCTCCGGAGCCGCTGTCTCCATGGAGCACCTGCCTGCTGCTGCTCTTTGTCTGCGCTGGGAGAATCGCAGCCACAGGTTTGCCAGCTCCTGAGCACTGTCCTGCCCAGCCCCCGGGGGATGCAGCTGGGCAGCTTTTCCCAGAATGAATTACAGGGAACCGGGGACAGAGACGAGGTGTGCTCTGGAAAGCAGCTGGTGGCTGAAGTGTGGGCGACTGGGTGTTTTTCCAAACAGCTGGCAAATGAGCTCCCCACTGGCTCTGTGGAGGATCAGCACTGCTGAGACTGAATGTGGCAAAAGGCCCCGGCCAAGATGATGTGGAGGGAAAAATTATCAACTCCCCCAAATGCTTGAGCATTTCCAAAATAGACCTGAGTGCCTTCAGGTTCTGACTCTGCTCCGGTGTGATCCTGCAGGAGGGAGAATGGACAAGGATGGTCAGGGGGATGGGATGGCCTGGGAATGCCAAGTGGGCACAGGGACAAGGACAGGCACCTGCTGTGCCCTGGCTGCCACAGCAGAGCCGTGCCCAAGGAGGGTCCTCACCCAACCATCCCCAAACCATCCTCGGGAGCACCCAGAAAAGTCAGCCTTGTTTATTTATGGTTTCTTCCTTTCCTCTCGCTCCCTGTTGTGTGCAAATTGCCTGGAGACTCCNGCCTTGTTTATTTATGGTTTCTTCCTTTCCTCACGCAACAATTGCCTGGAGACTCTGGAGAACCCTGACTGTGTTTAGGCGCCGTTCGAGCGCTTTTTCTGCTTGGCCGAGGGTGAGAGCAGAGGGCTGATGGAGCCACAGCTGCACCCCCGGTCCTGCAGCACCCCCGGTTCCCGCAGCATCCCCCAGTCCCCGCAGCATC